>JASDQU010412009.1:0-10447 GCA_032191745.1 Picea mariana | reverse complement strand
CTGCAGAAGTTGAGGGCCCTGTGGCTGAGGAGTGGGATTGTGGTACTGCTGGTCCCCCCTCAGAGGCACTTGTTCCACTGTATCTATTTGCAATGGAACGTGCAAGTTCTTTTTTGCGAGCCTCGGTCGCATCCCTCTTATTAGCCATATCAATGAGTGATTGGTTTGCAATATGTACAATTTCCGGGGTACTTTTTGGACAAGGATCCACATCAAACCCATGGATATTGGCAAGGTGGTATTTCAAGCGGCTAATTCCTGCAAAAATCTTTTTTCCGCAAAGATTGCATGTCAATACTTGTCTATTGAGAAGTTGCACTGGTTCACCATACACCCACATTGGATCCAATGCCTTCGGCATTTTCTTTAGATGAAAATATTAAACCTGTGGCACAAAAAAAAACCAAAATAAACACACCATAATGCAAAGGTTAAATAATTATTAATAAGAGATAGATGAATTAGAATGATTGAATCTTCCATTCAAAAACAACAAGAAGAGGCACATTGCACAATGCAAACCCTAGCCTAACTCTAAAAATTAAAAAAAGAAAGTTCAAATCTTCAAACAAATGAAGAAAAAACTTTTTTGATCATACCTGGAAATCTTGATCTCTCTGCTGGCGCTAATGGAAGCAAGATCCTTGGCTTTCTCCTCCTTGGATAGATGCACAATGGTTTTCCTCACACCTCTCTAGCTCTCTCACACTTCACAAGTGAAATAATGAAGAAAAAAAGCCACCCGCGGCCTCTAAAACCCCTCACGCACTTTAAATTTGCAAAAAAAAAAGAGCAGGCCGACACATTCCATCGACTCATGACACATTGAGAAAATGTCGCGAGTTAATGAATGTGTCGCGACACATTCAATTTATCGGAAGTTTCGTGACATATTCAAACGAAAATTTCGGCTGAGTGAAAATTTCGGCGACACATCCGACATTTCCGTTATATCGCCGACATATTCAACAGTGCTCTCAAACACATGGCGACTTATAGTCAATGGAAGCTACAGAAGGCAGCTTATCAGTCCTTGATGACAGTTGACAAACATGCAAAGATCATGTCAAGTTCCATGCTCATATGGAAACAAGTGTGCTTGAAGGCTAGTTCAAATTGTGAAGGAGTATCATTACTCATCAAGGGATTTCCTAGAACAAGCAAGTAGACTGAAGAACCGACAATGTACACTCTAGGTATGCCCTTTGCATATTTGACTTCATTCTTAAATTTGTAAACTGGCAATGGATTTTGTGCACTTAGTATTGTTTATCATTTTGATAATGAAGGGTATTATCCCTAGTGTGGGAGCCCTCATGACTTGGACTATTATCCCTGGTATGGGAGTCCATTTTTTTCTTGGTTGGTTGTTATCCTAGTACAGGAGGCCATTTTGGTTGTTATCCCTGTGGGAGGCCATCTTGGTTATTATCCCAGTACAGGAGGCTAGATTTTCTTATTTAAATTATTGGAGGACCATGATCCCTAGTATGGGAGTCCAAATTTTCTTAGTTGGTTATTATCCTAGTACAGGAGGCCATTTTGATTGTTATCCCTATGGGAGGTCATCTTGGTTATTATCCTAGTACAGAAGGCCAACAAAGTTTTGTAGAAGCAGTAGAGGACCTAAGAAGACATGGGATGTCTCCAGGTTAGCAACACCGGAAAAGGAAGATGTCTATCCTTCAGACTTCAGAGGGAGTCACTTGACTTAGAGGGAGTCAAACTATTTGAGATGAAAGAAGAGACAGTACCTTCTCCCCCTTCAACAGTTTGGAGGCAAACAACCATTGATCCAGTCTTTCCAGTTGATCCAGTTGCTCCAGTTGATGTCCCCAGAGACATTGCAGTAAGCCATAAAAGGCCTGCCTGGGCTCGACAAACTCTGCAGGACGCAGAGGGACATGCAGCTCCTCGAGACACATTCCGAGAGAGCAAGAAACCAAAGAGATTTTCGAGCTATGTTTCAGCCTTGAGCCACATCATTGATACTGAGCCTTCTTTTCATGGAGAAGCAACAGGTCAGTAGGTATGGAAAGATGCCATGACAGAAGAGTATCAGTCCATGATAAAGAATGATGTGTAGGATATTGTTTCGAGACCAGAAGGGAAGTCTATAGTGACCTCCAAGTGGATCTATAAGATCAAGTATGCAGCTGATGGAAGTGTCGAGAAGTACAAAGCGAGATTTGTAGCTAGATGGATTCATGATACATGACCGAGACAAACTCACTGGATAACAACGAAGCATATATTGAGATATCTATGAGGCAGAGTTGGATATGGCTTGAGATATGCCTCCAGTGTAGACATGAGATTGCAGGGATATGCCGATGCAGATTGGGTAGGGAGCGCAGTGGACCGGAAGAGCACATCTGGTTATTGTTTTACATTGGGGTCTGCCGTGGTTTCTTGGTGCAGCAGGAAATGAAGCTCTGTGGCTTTGAGTAACGCAGAAGCAGAGTATATAGCGTTGAGTGTGGCAGTCTGTGAAGCAGTTTGGCTTCACAAGATCCTTACAGATTTATTTGATCATGAGATGGATTCCACCATTCTTCATTGTCATAACCAGAACTGTGTGAAGCTCTCTTAGAATCCTGTGTTTAACGATAAATGGAAACACATTGAGATAAAATATCATTATATCAGAGACATGGTGCAGAGGAAAGCAGTACATGTGCAGTACCTTCCTACACATGAGCAAATTGCAGATATATTCACCAAACCGCTTGCTAGGACGAAGTTCGAGTACTTCCATGAGAGACTTGGCCTAGTGGAGAATGCCTCCTTAGCTGAGAGGGAGTGTTGATGATTGCAACTTCATGAGACATCCTCCAGGATACGTTCTCCTCTGTGATTGAGTTGAGTTGACGTGAGAGGGAGACCAGTGTTGGGCATACCCACGTGATGGGGCATCGTTCTCCTCTATGTGAGAGTTGAGTTGTCCCCCAAGTGGTTGGGGCATTGTTCTCCTCTGGATAGTTGAGTCGTCCCCCAATGGTTGGGTGTGCCCATGTGATGGGTATATCGTTCTCCTCTATCTGAGAGTTGAGACGATGTGGTACTCTAGATGATTCTGTTGATTATGACGTCCCTGTGGCCTATGTCACAGGGTTCGCCGAACCTAAACCTTGGGGTTCGGACTTCGCCGAACCTCAAAAATTCGTTGAAGTTTGTTCAGGTTCGTTCATGTTCAGTTACATTTTATTTCTTCTTTTTGTTTCTTTAATCGCGAAGGTTCGATTACGGTTTATCTCTGCTTTTTGTTTCTTCAATCGCAGGGGTTATCTCTGCATCGGTTTACCTCTGCATTTCGTGCCAAGTGCAGCAAAAGAGACAATGTTTTTTCTTTGCGTGAACAAACCCTGTGATCTACGTTTCAAATAATTGCACCTAGCGCCCCATGAACCAAATCCAAGATTATAAAAACCCTGGGGCGATCTGGGTTAAGGGTTTAAAATCACAGGCAAGTTAATTGTGCGCTGGTTGGGTTATGGTTTTAAAAAATCACAGACAGGTTACGGGTTTATACATTTAACAGATTAAAGAAGTTAATGAAGTTACGGGTTATATATAATATTATATATAGTAGTAGTATATTTTTAAGGGGTTATACTATATATTATGGGCTATATATATATATTATATTACATTGTGGGTTAATATATGATATAATATATAACCTGAAATTTTATTATGATATTTTTTTATATTTTAAAATTTTGAAATATGTATAATGACGAACCTAAAGCCAAACCTAAATCTGAACCTCATCAGAAAATTCGAACCCGAATCAAACCTAATCCTTGCCAAACCCGAACTCGAACCCGAACCGTGTGACTTAGTCTGTGGCTGAGCAGAGGTGGATGTGTCCCTAGTGGCTGAGCACTAGTGGACGTGCGAGATCCTTGCTATATTGTCTAAGAGTAAGATTTACCTGTAACCCTAATTATGTTGTAAAGGGTACAGGTCGGCCCCACCATGTAAAGATAATTAATATTGTAATTATTAATTATATTTGTTATATTATTAAGTTGTACAGGTCGACTCTATTGTGCCAATAGACACATCATTTGATGTGATGAGTTTTGTATAAATAAAGGTGAATCTCCATTGAGGATTACACACTTATCATTGTGTCATCTCATGATTTCAGAAGTTGAGGTCTGAAATTATGAGAACTGCAACACCCTTTTGTATGCTAGGTTTGGTGGTGGATGGGGGATCTTCTCTTGAGAATATAGCAAAGGATTGTTGGGTTTTCTTCCCTTGTGTAGAAGGGTTTCCCGGGATATTTTTTGTGTTCTTGTGCATGGTTATTCTTCTCGTGATCTTGGTTTACTAAATTACTGCAGCTAGTTATTGTTACTACAATCATTGTGTATGGTTCAAGTAATGCTAAACAAAAAAAGAAATAAACCTCATGCTTGAGGCAAAATTCAACAATGTATACAACTTGGATAGTTTGCTGCATGTCTCATCTAATATGTTGCCTCCTGCAATCGTCACTATATCTCCCTCAGGGTTATCACCTGTGACCTACTCGGAACAAGAATAACAAGGGAGAAACAATAGACAAGAATAATACTCTTTATAATAATAATAAAAAAAATAGTGAGAACAATCGTCACAGTAGCTCCTTCAGAGCTATCACGTTTGACCTGCCTGAAACAAGGGTAAAAAGTAAGAAATACAATACTAAGGAATGAGAGCAACACTCTTCTAGTGTTGTGATCAATCATTCCTCCATGGTAACCTGGAAACAAAACAAGAAGTTTCTCCTAGAGGAGATGTTAGTCATAGCTAGTAAATGATTACAGTAAGCATTTATCTCAATAGTGCTCACATGCTACCAAGTATTCAATAATAAAACTTTTCAAAGATTGCTATCACAACTATAGTGTTTAGCAGTTATCAAACTTACTATGTAAATTTGAATCTTATTAATTTAATCAATCAAACCTAGAACCTAGAGTCTTGTCCTCAAGAATGAGCATGTTGCTTTTCTTCTGAGTCTCCTTCACTCAAGGTGACAAGTATTTTCTTCAACCTGTCCTCTATACTAAGATAATACGCTTTCTTGATAGAAAACCAAGTTAGAGAATAAACTCTATAATTTCAACCTTAATCAATCTAATACTTTGACTTTAATTTTGACCAATGATTAGTATGATAGTCATAACTTCAACAGATCAACATATAACCTAGATGTTCATAAGATCACAATAATGCTATAACAAATTGAGGCATATCAAATTAATCAAACCTAGGGTGCATTGTTCCTCTGAATGTGTTGGATTTGAGATCCTTCTAGATCTACGATTGTTGTTTAGACAAAAGATCCTTTCTCTTGCAAATACCCTTTAGAATAATGATACAGTTTAAACATATGTAAGTACATATCTCTGATAGTATCAACATGTAGTGGAACCATCCGGCAAAAACGACAAGCAATAACGAACCTTTAAAACTTCAAAGGTGCTTCAATTTGTAATTTAAAGGTAGTTGGAGATTTGCTAGGGTAAGGCTCACTAGGACAATAAAAAATCAGTCCAAACACTTCATACAAACTTTCACTACAATTGGTGCTGCAAATGGCACAACAACTGGCATGAAGGAACTGGCACTGCAACTACAACTGCAATTGGTACTGCAACTGCCACTGGTACTTAGGGTTTTATGAGGAAACTCTAATTTCTCAACCTTCAAATTTCAGAATTTTGATCTAGGGATTAGATGCGCCCTCCTAGGGAGAGCTCCTGGGTGATCTTAGTTTTACCAACGTCCTTCGACAAAGGTAAAAACGTCACTCTTAGGGTTTATGCAGAAATCCTAATTTCTGAGCAACTGAAACACTGAAAACTGAAGAGAGGGTGTGCTGAGGCTAGCCACTTCTTTATAAATTGTGAGTTGGTCTCTTTTAGGCATGCTCTGATCCCATGTTGTTATTTTACTTATGTAGCTACCAGTTACGGTTCTTCCTTATTATTACAATCATCTAGCACATTAGTTGCATATATAAGATCACTAAAAGAGATACAATCACAGAAACAAGAGAGACACAAAGATTATCTTGGGAATCCCTCTAGGGGGAGAAAACCCAATAAACTTCCTCAATATAGATTAGCCAACCAAGAGCAATGCTTCATTCTCAAGAGAGAACTAACAAAGCAGAAGATCCTCCTCTACTCCTTCACTAGGAAGAGTAGTGCACCACTTAACCAAGAGATAGACCAAAACCCTTCTATGACGTCACCCCCAACAATAGCTACTCCTCCAAGACTTGCACACTTTTATTTGTTGTTGTGGAGCACATTGAGTGAATGATCAAGTGAGGCACTAGCCTCTCTTATAAATAGTAGTCTGGCCTCCCTAAATTAGGGTCTGGGACGACTTGTCAATTTATCCTCCTAAATTACATTTAATTGTCAAGGCACAATAGGGCTGACTTTTACAAAGGCACAGTAGGGCCATCTTAATAAATATAATATAATAAAATTCTTTAGGGTTTGTCTTGGTCAAATACACTAAGGATATCTTCCGAAGCTACTCAATCTTCAACACTTCCCCCTTGAAGTAGAAGTGTAAGTCTGCGAGAGGTCGCTTTGATGCATTGAAGATGGTTTTACCCAAGTTGACCGTCAACTGTCGGAGGTCACAAAAACTAGATAGGGCATCAATTTGCCTCTGTAGGCCCTCAGGAGTAGAGGCCAATAAGATCAAGTCATATGCAAAAAGGAGTAGGGAGATCAACACTTGATGAAGGAGACAACCATCTCCATCTTGGATGTGATCGTGGAGGAAATATTCTAGCTCATCAATATAGGTTCCAAAAAGCATGGGCGAGAGGGGATATCCTTGCCTTACCCCAATGGTACTCTGAATAGAATCGGAGAGGCCGCAAGCCAACCTAAGACGTCCCAAAACTGACTCATACAATCTCATGATGGCTGCTAGGAGGGTCTCAGATATGTTGATGTCGTGAAGTCTTTGGAATAAAGCCTCCCGTGGTACTGTGTCAAAAGCTTTTCAGAAGTCTACAAAACAACAATAAACCCTCGAAGAGAGATGATGAGCCTCCTCATTAATGGCTCTGAGTGTGAAAATGTGATCAGTCGTCTGGTATTCCAGGTGAAAACTGGCCTATCCTTTAGTTATGAGATGGCGACTCTCCAAATCATCAAAAAGTCATTGATCCAGAGTTGTGGAATAAATTTTGGAGAATGTATGTCCCACCATGATAGTCTTGTAATTGTTTGGATCAAAAATATTCCTCGATTTGTGAATAGGGTGAATGATGTGCCTTGTCCAAGAGTGAGGGAAACCTAAACATACCACATGGTTAAATAAATCGGCAATATGTGAGTCAAGGGAACAAATATCATGCATAAGGAATTCGACCTGGAGACCTTCTTCATATGCTACTTTGTTGGTGCTCATAGCTCTGGCTGCTCCCCTGATGCCTCTCTCAGAGAAAAGGTGTTATGGAGAGGGAGGGGAATGGATGTGGATGGGAGGTTTCCTAGGAATGTCATAAAGAGAGGTTGTGGGAGAACATGGCTTGGAGGTCTAGGTCGGATGAGATGGGTCGATGTCTAGGAAAAAGGGCATGCCAGAAGGCTATAGGGGAGTGGCGGAGGGTTGTGCAAAGTTCACGCCTCCTCTGGGAGAGGAACGTTCGCTTTTTGAGACAAAGGAGATTACGGTAGGTTTTACAGAGGCCAGGGGAGGATGGGGGGCCGTGTGTGAGGGAAAAAGGAAGGTGAGCATCACTCTACAGAAGGAGATACCCTTCCTCATTTGTACTCATGTTTGGATTGGGGGAGAAATCCCTTAGAGCTTGAGTTTCCAAAAAGGGAATGCCTAGAAATGTGACCCCCCCAAAATGGGTATGTGGGGGAAACATGGTATATGAAAAATGCAACTATNTATATATATATATATATATATATATATATATATATATATATATAACACATTATCTTGCAAGAAAATAAGTATAATACACATAAATGGCATTTTAGAAGGAGACCCTTGTCTATATTAACTCTCATAGATGATTACGTGATGCAAAATCCCATAGCTTGGAGGTCTTGACTATTGCCAACCCCATACCCTCATACATGATAGAATCCAATGGAAACGCTACAATCCTGCCAACCCTGAAATCCTAAAAACTATTAAATCTTCTGAATTCTGAATGGGATATGAAATTCTACTTTCTCCATATGAAGTCCAATGAGGTTGGAACCACTCAAACATCTTGAAACAATTAATGGTAATGTTAAAAATTTAAGTAAAAGGACAAAAAATGTAAGATAAAACAGAATGCCAACTTTATAGAAAAGGTAAGATAAAGGAGAATGTCAAAAGATAGAAAAAGTATGATAAAGGAGAATGTCAACTTTATAGAAAAGATAAGATAAAGGAGAAAGTCAAAGAATAGAAAATGTAAGATAAAGGAGAATGTCAACTTTATAGAAAAGGTAAGATAAAGGAGAATGTCAACTTTTACTTTAAGAATTTAATATTACCATTAATTACCAAACTGACAAAGTCCTCAAAGCTCAATCCCCTATTTCTGTTTTGTTTTAAAGGGTCATTGGTATGGGCAAGGAAATATTTTCCTATGGGTCCCATGCCCCTCTCGGACACTGATGTGGGCCTGGAAACTTCCAAAAAAGTGCCTGAAACATCACTGGAAATGGCTGAAATGGCTTGGAAATGTTGCTGGCCATACTGTACAGTGTTTCTAGATTTGGAGACACCGTATGGTGTGGCCAGCGGCATTTCCAATCCGTTTCATCCCCATTTCAGCATTTCCATGTGTTTCTGGTACTAGGACATGGCCAAACTAGGTGTTTCCTGCAACTTAGCTTTATAGTGTCCTAAACCTAGTTTGGATCTGTTTTGGTCACTATGACATCAGCTATGCATGATAAAGCAGTTTGGCCTATTGTAGCAAGAAGCTTCATCACTTAGGTGTTTAGGAAGTCCCATTTGGATGGGTTTGGTAACCAAAAATTGTTTACAAACCTGTTTTGTGTTGCATTTCTGAATTATGGATTTTATTTTTAGGGCTTTAGTCTTCATTACGATCTAAAAGGCCCAGAGAAAAGTATGGCTAGATTAAGTCATGTACTATGGATCTCACTAATAGGAGTCGCCTAGTGTGACCCAGCTTGGTGAGGCAAGATGACGTTTTGGTTGAAATGACCAAATCTTGATGAGTTTCCAGAAATTCTCGAGCCCAACAGACATACATTAAAGATGTGAAGAGTCTAGAGACAATAATTCTGTTCAGATAAACTGTAGGCAAAAAGAAAGGAGGGAAAGATAAATCAGTGTTGATTAAGTCGCCGATTTTTCGCGACTTTTTCCCCCTCCCGATTTTTGTCCTTTAAAAAATCGCGATTTTTACCATTTTGAAAAAGTCGCGACTTTTTGTAAAAGTCGACGACTTTTACCCTAAAAGTCGCAGTTCGATGGAAAAAGTCGCTGGGCGTCTTAATCCGTGGGAATAAGGCCGAATTTTTACTTTTTTTTGGTCATTTCTAAATCATTGTTTGTGGAGAAGGAAGGAGAAGGGTTTGTGGTCTTCCTCAATCACTGTGGAGGCAACTTAACAACCATCATCATCACCATCAAGGATTTCTAAGTGGAGCAAGGGTTCAATTTCATTTGCCAACCGGTGTTGAATCTTCTATTCATAGGTATGTATCTAAATCCCTCAATGTTAATGCTTATTTTCTATAGATTTTTGCAAGTTTGCTTGCCTCTTTGCTTGCCTACGTTTTGCTTTTTTTTTTGGTCATTTTGCCATGATTTTCATGCCCATAGAACAATGTAATGTTTTTTCTTTTATGGGACAGCAAGCTTGAGCCTTGCTGTTAATTTTTTCTCCAGCCTCTTATTGTCATTTTTCATTGCTAATAATCTAATCTAGAGGTCTGATTTTTTTACCAATGGGCTGTTATTTTTTTTTTAGTGGGGTTTAATATCGTTTTTTTGTGCCTTAGGATTGAATTTTGAAGCTGTCAATTCCATCAAAAAATATGCCGAAGCCTTTGGATCCATTTTGGGTGTATGGGATCCCTGAAGATGGGACAAACCGACAAAAATTGAATTGCAAACTTTGTGTGGTGAACATGTCAGGAGGGATTTGAAGGTTGAAATATCATTTAGCTAAAATCCCCGGGCATGATGTTGGCGCTTGTCGTGAATCAACCCCGGAGATTATGAGAATTGTGTTTGATGCACTTGAAACAATGGTAAAAATAAAGATGAAAAAGCAGCAAAGAAGAACGAAATTTCATTAAGAAGTTCAGGGACATCTGCTGCAGAGGGACAGGGTAGTGGGAGGGGCTCCACAGATTCAGGTACCGCGAGCCGGAGGCCTTCATCTTATTTTCCAGAACGAACCACCCCTGGAGCACAGCCTGGTATC
>JASDQU010412006.1:0-10447 GCA_032191745.1 Picea mariana | reverse complement strand
GTCATGATCTTCTCTAGGGTACATATGCATAGCTCAAACCCTAGCATATCACAAGAGCAATCTCTCTAAGAACATCCAAGGCATCTCTCTCTCCCCTTGTCTTATCCTAGGGTTTCCTCGTGAACTAGATTAGTAATATATTAATTGACTGGTTTGGGTATATTACACTCTCCATGTTTTCTATTAGGGTAGAAACCCTAGTGATACAACACAAGCCACAAGAACCATCATCACCTCGAATGTCATGGTCTTCTCTAGGGTAGATATGCATAACTCAAACCCTAGCATCTCTCAAGAGCAATCTCTTTAAGAACATCTAAGGCGTCTCTCTCTCCCCTTGTCTTCTCCTAAGGTTTCTTCATGAACCCTAATGTCTTGCTCCTAGGGTTTCCTCATGAACCCTAATGTCCTGCTCCTAGAGTTTCCTCGTGAACCCCAACATCTCCAAGACAAGTACAATGACGATAATGAATACAAGATCTCTCTCCTCCCTTGTATATATAAGTAGGTGAGGGAGGCTAACATAAATAAGGACATGTGTCCATATGAGTAATAAATAAGGCAACCCCACATAGAGCGCTCTATAGTACAATGATGTACATGTGCCAAACTAGGGCTTATCCAACCCCAAAAGTGAAACGCCCTCCAAGCATGATCCTCCTTAGTCTCAACACCCTTCCTCCAAGATGGTGCACTCACCAACAAGTTGTTAGTCCAACACTCCCTCTTCCACGATGGTCCACTATCCAAGTGTCCTCATGCAAGGCACTCCTCCTCTAAATGTGTGCCACATGCCCTCTCATGTGCCCAATGCTACTCTCATGTGTACCAATGTGGTCACTAAGCTCCAATGCTCCTTCTCAACATATGTGTCTAGGTCATCACCAACCTCCATGAAGTATGCTCCTCAACCCAAGCATCCTCAAGTCAAGTGTCCAACCTCCAAGGTATATATCACATGGTCCCAAGCTCTAAGGGCTAACTACCCTCTTCCAAGTGTTGAGTGCTCCTCCTCCTAGGTAGGTACCTCCCTTAATCGAGCAACTGACTCCCCCATTGCATGCACCCAATGGGTTAGTCATCGTGACGATCAAGATAACAACCTCCTAGGTAAGGGTGCCATGCCAATACTCTAGCCAAGGTCTAGCATCCACCAAAATTGAACCATCCATATGTTCATGAAGCATCGCCAAGGGGCCAGGAGACATAGCACTCTCCTAGCATAGCAAGCTGAAAACACTTTTGGAGTAACCCCAAAAGCTAACAAAAGGGACTTGTCCAAAGTCCAAATATTGGAATTCCACGACTTTGAGAAAGGAGGTTGTCTAGTCTCTGTAGCGAGGACCATCACAACAACTTATTCCTTGGACAAGGACTGTCAGCTTGATAGGAAAAAGATTACCATCTCAAATCTTCAACAAGAAACAGAGAAGAACAAGTTGTGATCAAAGGGGGACTAGACACTGGACCTAATCAACCAACATCACGTTCGGATCAAGGTAGGAGGTCATTATTGAGTTTAGCACAGCAATTGATGATACCCATGCAAAGAATGTTGACAAAGACCTTGATCTAGGGGATGATTTTCTTGATATTTAGTGATTCGTTTGCACTACACAATATGCTAATTTTTGGACTCTGGAGGCAATTTAGAGCCTCAATGTTTATGTATTTTTATTTGAAACTTCGATTATATGTATTGCAGAACGTACATCATGATGGCATTTTGTTATATTCACCCTTACATGCTTTAAACATAAGCAAACTTTGCATATTTGGTGCCTAACAATGATATGCATGAATATATATATTTTTTTATTAAAATTTGAATTCTTAGAGTCTTTTTTATTCAATCGGCTTTTAAACCGCCTTTTCATTTGGTTCTGGTTCCAATTCATGATTGGGAATTCTGCTTCGGGTATGGTTCTGGTTCCGACTACTTTGCTCTATTCTACAGGTTTATTGTAAACCTTTTCTAAGCCAGCGAGGAAAGCAAGGATGAAACGTTGATTCATGAATCTCTTCATATTTGACATTAGTTGATTAAATTCATTACTACAAATATTGAAGAGAGGGGCATGAACCCTGTGTACGCTGCAATATGCTCAACCCTTGACCTTTATCAGTTAAATTCTGTCTCATTCATCTCCACTTATCCTACCGAGTGCAACATCGTCTCTGCTCTTAAAATGTTCAGTTCTTAAGAGAAGCAAAACTGGTGGATGGACCTTTCGAGCATGAAAGATAAATAAACAAATATTGTTTTGAGACCTTTCAAAGCAAGTTCCAACCAATTTTCCATCTCCATTTCTTTTGTGACCATAGTTAATCCTTTGAATGTAGATCTGAAATTATGAACGCTATTTTTAAAAAAACACTATTCACATAAAACCCAGCAGTTAATCCCTGGTCTTTGTAAACTCCATCGATACAATGAGCATTTATAGACTCATGCAACCCAAACATGACTCTTCTAGCGAGGTATTCTTCAGATGAATATTTTCAAAAATGAATAACATATCGTTTTGAGGTATTCTTGGTGCCAATGGGGTCGTGGTTCAGCGGGTGAAAGCAGTGGCATGTCATGGCACCCACCAAGGTTCAATTCCCCCTAAAGGCACAAATAAGTGGTTGGGCGCAGGAGCATGTCCTACGTGATTTTGCCGAAAGAGTACTCTGCTGAAGCTTGTGATTCATGGTTTGCCCTTTGAGGGCTGTGAAAACAGACCGCTTTGCAATGCCGATGCCTGACGTATTCCGGCCAATTGTAATTTTTCTAGAGTTTAAAGATACAATCCAAAAAAAACATATTTTGGGCAGAATTGTATGGTTCATTTTCCTGTTATGTGTTATTCTCTTTTCCTGAAAATGGCTATTATGTTACAAAATACCGCGAATAAACTATCACCTCAATGTTTTCGAACCAAAAAATAGTGAACATGAATTACACAATGGTACTAAAATAATCATCCTACAAACAAATTTGAAAAGAGAGACTATAAAACTACAAATTTATTTGGCATAAATGCCTTTCTGGACTTTAAAACTATCGCATTTATCACAATTTTCAGACAGGCCTTTTAGATACGTTGCAACCTCCCAGTTACATGCTTGATAATTCAACTCGTGTAACGTTACTGTAACTAATCCATTCGCGAACGAGGCAGGAAAGTTACAATTCACAGTCCATAGTATTATGTACGCAATACGGAATATTTGAACGAATATACCTCGATGGCATTAGAGTTTGAAGCGGCCCCAATCCAGGCGACGAACCACAAGGACGCCTTAGTTGCAGTGGGGTCGCTGGGTCGAAGCTCGAGAGCAAGAAGAGGAGGCAGAAACCCCGAGTAAGTGGCCTGCAGAGTGTGAATGAGATGCAGAGGCAGAGCAGCAAAACACCCCTGCATGCCTGCAACACTTCTCACCTCCACTTCCATTTCAAAAAATAACAGTAATATATACTGTTGCTCCTGCTCGATTTCTCTGCTCTGATTTCCGAGCTTTGCTTTGTGTGAGGATTCCGGCCTTCAAACCCTACCCCATAAATAATTCACTGTGATGTGTATTTTGGTTAGATTTTGAAGACTCTAAAGCCCGAAGTTACTGAGAAAACAGGCTGCCACCGAGAGGGCAGATGCATCCAGCGGAGGTTCATGTTAAATACAAAATAGTTTCGATTGCCTCTATTACATTATGACGTGCTCACAGCCAACGAATTTAGAATTGGGAGTGAAAAAGACGGAAAAAAAAATAAGTGTTTTCTGTTAGGCAAGGTAAAGTTCCATTTTGGTTTATTTATATTTTTTAAAATTGTAATGATTTAGGACATTTAAAAATTTTAATGATAAAGTTTTAAAATTAAAATTTTATTAATCAAAATGAAATTATAATTAATGCCAACATTGAACTTTTTTTCTTTTATTTTATTTTTATCTTTTTTTTTTATTTGTTTTTTTTATTTATTTTTTATTAAGTGGTAGGCTATTCCCTCGAGAGAGGCTGAAGAATGGCGGAGCAACAGTAGTTTTAGTTAGAGGAAGAATGGCGGAGTCCCTCGACGGCCAAGGTGGAGGAGGAAACTCTTTGTCTTAATTGTTTGGGTAGTATTGACATGATTTATAACATGATAAGGGTCCTTGTGATTCTTGACAACTCCAACCATTAATGGTTTTATGATTTTACTCCTCTATCCACAGGCCTAGACTGTCGGTTACCTGCAAAGGATGGAAGAGATCAGAGGGTGGCAGGTGTCTACAGGAGGTTGAAGCTTCTGGATGGAAGCTGAGGTCAACGCACTGATGGGTGCAGAGGACGAGGCTTTGTGGAACAGCGTTGGATTGTTCACCTCAGATGAAGAGTTAAGAGGTTTAATTAGAGGGAGAAAACTTGTGGGGACAAGTGTAGAGTGTACAACAGAGCCAGCATTAGGATTTAGCAGCGAGCCTGGAAAACAAAACCCGAATTTTCCTTCACATTACGCTGGAGGGACACCTTCACTACAAAAAGTTTTACCACAGAGCCCTGCGGGTGGCCAGGCCGACAACACGAGGGGGTCATCCTGTTTAGCGAGAGGATGAGCACACAGAGCTCAGGGAGGGAAGGGCTCTACCTCGAAAGCGTAAAAACTGAATAAAGTTAAGTGCAAGATGGTTTTAGGGGGTGATATTGGACTAGAGGAGTCATGTAAGTTAGCCCTCTGTGCGTTGGTGGGGCATTTCTCATATCGCACGTTATTCAGACAGAGATTACCAAAGTGGGTGAGGACAACGTGGGCTCCTCTGCTTGGTTATTCACCTGAGGTTTTGACACTTACCAGGGGTTGGTTCGGGTTCATCTTCAACTCCCCAGAAGATACTCTGGTTGTCTTAGACAAACTGTGGGTTATTGACGGCAACGGTCTTATGCTCAAACGTTGGAGGGTCAGCTTTGACCCAGCAACTGATTCCTTCCAGTTACGCCATTTTTTGGTCCTTTTTTCTGGTCTACCCTTACAACTTTGAAATTCCAAGGCTCTTGCAACCATCGGAAATGAGTTAGGTCATTTCATAAAAGTGGATGGTGAAGCCCTCAAGGCGCCTGACAAGCGTATAGCGAAGGTTATGGTGGAAATAAACATCCATAATGGGCTACTAGAGAATATTGAATAGATTGGAGGGGGAGGATAGTGGAATAGAAACTTGACTATTTAGGAGTACCTTTTAGGTGCTCTTATTGTTGGAGAACTGGTCACCTGCGGAAGGACTGTCAAGGTTTAATGAGGGAGGAAGAGACAAAAGACTCCATTACCAGGAAGGCTTACTACTATGATTCCCTGGGGGTGGACTCCTATGGGAAAGGGGAAGACTACACAACTGTGGCGGAGATGCAGTCGACACTTGCACAAAACTCTGTAGTAGGTAAGTTAAAAACACTTTTCCCTTCACTTTATTATTCTTTATCTGCTTTGGAACAAGACACTCTGGAATCTTCCACAAAATTGGTTGATGGGGCTCCTCATGTTTCCTTACCCGATGTTAGTCCTGAGATAATCCAGGGAGGATTAAAGACACAAGGGATGGACACCAAAGTTACCAAAACCAAACTGGTTGTTGAACCAGTCGACCCAAAAAACCGGAACCGGTTTAAAAAAAAAAAACGGAAACGAACCAGAACCGGGAAAATAAAAAAATGGGAAAAAAATTGGTCACTAAAAATACATAAAATATTCAAATTTTGAAAAAAAAAATGCATATTCATGTGCATCCATGTGAATCCAAACCATTATACACAAATTTGCAAAGTTTCTCATATATATATAACAAGTAACAGTGTATAAAACCAAAATAGCACTAACAATAAGTGCACTCCACAGTCATATGAATATCTGAATCAAAATACATCATAAAAAAGGCTCTAAATGGCTTATAAAGTCCAAAAATAACTCTAGAGTCTAGGCTAGAGGCTAGAGAGTAGAGACTACACAATCTAATAATCTGAATCTACATATTGAAACTTGGATTCAAAGTCATCATCTACATCTTAACATGAGTAGACTCAACATGGGGATTTTGAGCCGGGCTTGATTCCCATGGTCCAGAAGGCAAAAACACAGTTGCAACATCAGTGCACATATTCTCTTGATGTGGCTCGGGATCCAAATCCATCCAGGAAAGGTCTTCATTGTCAAAAGTTGTTGGCTAAGTCTCTACAGCCCAATCTGATGAGGGATCAACATCATCCAAGAATATGTTGTTGGATTCAGGGGTCTTGTTCAGCAACTGGTTGCGCCTCAACCTAAGGTTATACTGAACAAATACCATATCATTCAACCATTTTTGCTCTAAACGGTTTCTCTTCTTGGTGTGTATACGCTAAAAAACACTCAAGTCTGAAGCACTGGATGTCTAGCTCAATATCTGAACTACAAATTTATGCAATTCATGGCACTGACTACCAAATTGTTGCCACCAATAAGCTGCATGTAAAGACAAAGAAGATTTAGTAAATGAGTTTGAAAGTTTGACTTTATTTTTGACATGAATAATATAATTGAAAGACTTTACAATTACTTAACTGGTGGATCTTTTGCTCTACTTCAAACAGCCATAGCCATGCCAAAGGTACCAATACTCTCAATGAAATGCAAGAGTTTGTTGTGTATCTCATCTTGTTTGTTGGAATCAAGGACCATGTGCTCAATGCATTTGTATAATCCTTCATTTACCTCCCCATCTGCTCAAAATCTTTTGTGTAATGGTACCTTTCAAAGAGTTAAAACTTAAGAGTCAATGAGTTTGAACTTTGAAACATTAGCTAAAGTTTAAACATTTGCAATTAAAATTTAATAATATATCTTAAAAACTTTGAAATTACTTGCTACTTACCTGGGATTCAAGTAATATCCTACAACATGTAAAGGTCAATGGAGTTGTTTATTCCATCTTTCATCAATGATTCTCCACAAAGGAATATACTTTTGTCTTTTACCATGATATGCTTCTGTTATTGCCTCATTGGGTTGATCCATGGCCTCATAAACAAAACCCATGGTTGGTTTATCATCATCCACCATTCTCAAGACTTTTAAAAGAGGCACACTAAATAACTATCTCCTCTGCCCTTTTCCAAAATGCTTTCTCATACACTTTTTCAACAATCTCTTTGCCTTCAGCCTTCTTGCTCCATTGAGATGCATTCCACTCAACACAAGAGAACATCTTCCTCGGGTTGGATTTTTGGTCGATCATGGATTGCAACGTCAGAAAATTCATTGCAAAACGTGTGATAGCTGACCTGACAAGCTCTTCTCCACCAGTGTTTTTTCTCATAAGGTTCAAAACCCATGTGTGGTTGTAAATGTACCTTGTTATGCTTTTACCTTGTTCCACTGTTTTTTTCACCCATTCAATTTTCCCAGTATCCTTAAGCATGAGGTCCAAAGTTCCAAACAATGGGTTGCACAAGGGGTCCACCAAATAGTACGATGCTTTTCCTCTAACATCCTTCCAGCTGCAACATAATTTGAGGCATTATCTGTGATAACCTGTACAACATTATGCACCCCCACCTCTTCAACTACTTCATCCAAAAGACAAAATAGTAAATGTGCATCTTTCACTTGATCAGATGCATCCATTGATGTAAGGAACATAGTTCCTTTAGGGAAAGCAATAAGGAAGTTGAGAATGGTGCAGGATCGTTGATCAATCCATCCATCGTACATGATTGTGCACCATGTTTTAGACCATGACTCCTTGAACTCTATGAGGTATTCCTTTACTCTTTAAACTTCATTTTTTAAAAGATTCCCCATAATATCCTCATAACCATGTCCCTTGAAGCCCAGACCACATGAAGCTATAACATCCAACATAGGTTGATAATAAACAGACCTTGTAGCATTGAAAGGTGTGTCTACATCATACCACCGCCTAGCAATGCATTCCCAAGTAGCCTCCCTTTCTATCTTCTTTCATTTGGCATCAATTGTGGGCTGAGCACCAGGGGTAGTGCGAGGTACAAAAAATTACTCAAGGTTACCATGAGGCCTTTTGGATGTTGATGCACCAACACCACTTCCACCAACATGTTCTTCCCTAGGATTGGTATAAGGATCACGCCCAAGGATTGGGAAAGCAGAGGATTCCTCAAAACTAGGCATTTGATCTTGAAGATCACTATCAAATTGAGATCCACTACTACTTCTCCCCACCTCTTTTCGAACCTTCTTATTCTTCGCTTTCTCAGCTTGATAGGCATCAAGATGGCCCTGCATCTCAGCTTTTAGTTCATCAAAAACTTCCAAGCATGGTTTTATATTCCCCCTTGCATGGGCTAAATGTTGATTGATTCTATTAATACCTCACCCACCAACCTCCTTTTGGCAATAATTACAAACTATTTTCCCATCAATCAATTGACAATGAAGCCATGTTGGATCCCTCTTATCTTTAGGAGCCATGGAAACAAATAAAAATCTGCAAATAAAAACCCTATATTTTTTTAATTGCTAGGAGAAAACAACAATAATTTTAAGGAGAGTAATCACTATGGTTTTTGGGAGTAAGTGCATAGTTTACATACCTTGAAATCTGCCCAAAAAAACAAGCTCTAAATCTGCCCAAGAAAACATGTCCAAGTCTGCTCCAAATCAGCTCCAACTCAGCTCCAAATATGCTCCAAATCTGGTCCAAGAAACTCAGCAAAAGAACTCTCCAAATGAGCCCAACAATCAGCTCTTAAAATCAGCCTAGCAATCTCTCCAAATCAGCCCTGCAATCAGCTCTCTAAAATCAACAAAAACCCTTAGCTAATAAACTCAAGAGAACCCAAATGAATAGTGTGAGTAAAATAGAGGGGTTGGGGTTGGTTTTATAGGTTTATTAGGGGCTCTAGATATTTCTAGAAACTTCCAATGCATGTTTCCTTCTTTTATTTTTTTTTAAATTTGCAAATCCCCTTACTTTTCCAGCCATACAACGACTATATGGAACTAACCAGTTTGAGAAAAAAATTGGTTTCGTATTGAACTGACCGGTTCCTTCAAGGTAAATAACAGTTTGATTGTCCGGTTTGAACTAGTTTCCTCTGTGACCCGGTTGGACTAGCCAGTTTTACCGGTTCTGGTAACACTGATGGACACAGCTAGCCAGGATTTAGGGGGGTCTACCATTCTTAAAACCCTTCCTGAGGACACACGAGGGGTGGAGAGGTTGTAATGAGGGATTCAAGGAATCATAATTATGGGACAGCTCCTTGGGAGCGATTATGGACTCCCTGGTACCTTCGTACAGGGAAACCACGACTCTTATTCCCCTCCCCGTTTTTTGTGGGAGAGAAGAACTGAGATGTGAGGGACTCACGAGTACTTTGGGGGCGGATAGAGGATGATTTTGGAAAGGAGTATGCCTGGTCTAGGGGTCTGAGGGTCGATATTTTCCTGCTAAAAACCAGAAGTGCTCGTAGGAAAGCACTTGCTACTGATTCTACTCTTTCACAACAAAACTCCATCATTTCTTATCAAAGGGCGCTTAGAGGCATGAAAGCCCTAGCCATGGATAAGTAATGATTCTACTATCCTTAAACATAAGGGGAGTGGGAGGGGCTCTGAAAACAACTACCCATTGAAGATTACTTATTAGAACACAACCTGATATCGTTTTCGTACAAGAAACATTGGTTGAGGATAAGAAAGCTAGAGTTTTTATGTCGACCTTAAGACCACCTAGGATAGTATGTGTTGTTAGTTATGTTGGTACTTCAAGGGGTCTTTTGATTGCGTGGAACCCAAATAAGTTTGAGTTGGCTCCTTATCTAAGTTGCAGTGGTATTTTTTTTACATGTACCTTTTTAGAGGATAAAAGGCAAATATCTTTCTTAAATTGTTGTGGGTCGTGTATTGAGCGGAAATCTTTATGGGACAAGTTGGCTAGCAAAGGCTTGCTAGCTCACAAAAATTTGATTGTAGCTGGTGATTTAAACTTTACAGTCAGCGTGGGAGAGGTGTGGGGTGACAAAGCTAGACTAGACCCGATGTCGGCTTATATAAAAGGAATATTCTAGGGAAACCATTCAGTCGACATATTACATGTGGATGTGGTTCCAACTTGGCGAAATGGTAGAGTCGGGCGAGATGAAATCTCCAAAAGATTGGACAGGGTGTACATGATGGAGGATTTGATCACTACTGTCGGCCGACATAGGTCCTGGGTAGCCTATCCATATATTTCAGATCATGCACCAATTTTATTACAATTTGACATCAGTCCATATAGTACAACTTATCCGTTCAAGTTGAATCCCATGTGGATGGGGGAAGAGAGTTTCAAATTGGTAGTACTCAAGGTGTGGAATGAGATGACCATCTCAGATGAAGACTCTACTCAGAGAAGACTTATAAGGAAGTTGAAACTCTTAAAAAACAGAGTAAAATCATGGGTAAAAGAACAAAGTATACAAAAACATA
>JASDQU010411989.1:0-10638 GCA_032191745.1 Picea mariana | reverse complement strand
ATGTTAATTGAAATCAGGCCTTTACACCAAGCTAGGGTTTAAGCATGGTCATTATTCCTCTTACTTCCCCTAGGAAAATGGATAGGTAGAGGCCGTCAACAAGTCTCTTAAGTCCATTTTGCATCCATCAGCTAGAACAAATATGACTGGCATATTATGCTAGATTCCTCACTTTGGGCATACCAATTCTCGGTCAAGACCGCCATAGGATTTTCTCCTTTCCAATTAGTACATAGTGTGGAGTCGAGCTTACCTATTGAAAGCAAAATCCCTTCTCTTAGATTGGCAGTCGCGCTCCTCCCTGACAATTCCAATCTCAATCCACGCCTTGTACACTTAGAGAGCCTTGATGAGAAACGTCGAGATGTCTCTACGACTATCGAAGTGAATAAAATACATGTCAAGGTCCAATACGATAATTTTGTCTATCCTCACTTGTATGTTGAGGGTGAATTGGTCCTTTTATATGATCAAGCCAAAGAACCGTTGGGGGCAAGCAAGTTCAAACCCATGTGGCATGATCCCTATATCATGCGACGTGTCTTAGAAAAAGGAGCCTATGAATTAGAAGATTATGAAGGGAGAATGTTGGTCGAGACCAGGAACGAGCTCTACTTGAAAAGATATTATGCTTGAGCCCAATTCTTGGGCGTAACTCTTTTTATACTAATGTAATTTAGTGTATATATATTTTCTCTTTACTTTTGTCTTTAGCTTGCTTATCGAGTTTTCCCTTGGTTGGAAGATGTCAACGGAGTCTTTGGTCTACCTAGGATTCACAGACGGAGCCAATCGTCATACACAAAACTTGGTTTCCACCTCTTGGGTGGTTTACTCACTCGAGGGTCAACTGGTGTTTTCAAGTGGTGTATGCCTAGGTCCATCCATGAAAATGTGGCCGAATATAGAATCGTTATAAAACTTTTGCACGATGCCATTTCACATGGTATTCTCTCTTTGTAGGTTCGTCTAGATTCCCAGTTAGTAGTATGTCAGTTGAATGATAGTTACCATGTGCATGACCCTACGTTACTTTGACGATTCCTACGGGTACGCCTTTTAGAATGACAATTTGATTTTATTACTTATCATCACATACCTAGGATTTCTAATTATGAATCTGATGCTTATGCTAATTTCATTTTAGATTGGAATTTGTCACATAACTAAAGCAAAGAAAACATTCTCATCAATGTACACATTGTAACATAAGTAAAGCCGAAGAACCATGTTTTATATATATTTCAAAAAATATGATGTTTATAGTACAAAATTGGGGCCAACACCCTCAATACACATATACAACCGATAATACAAAATCCATGACATCTACACATATGGCACTAGATGTGTGTCATGATAACAAACTACGAAATTTTTGAGACGCCGAAAGAGTCACACCCAAGCTCTGGGCACACCAACCACTTGTCGCTACATAGCCTCCAACATATCCTCTACCTGAACCATCAGAATCCTATGTGTCAAACGAGACAGGTTGCCCTGTACATTTTGAAGGACTCTCTCTGCTTCTCCTCTCGCCGCCTCATCTCCCTAGTGCCTCTGACAATGTCGTGGAAGCTTGTCTGACTGTCGCGGACCTACGTATGCAGCATATACATGCCTAGTTAGTACTTAAACATCATCCAAAAATATTTTTGTTTTCCTATACAAAAATACAAAAAAATGAAATATTTAAAAACTTTGACATACCTATGTCCCGATACGCGGTCCCGAGAGGAAATGGCATGTCAGGGTCCCCTCTGAAGTTGATCACTACATAGGGGTAGTCATCTAGAGAAATGACCTGTCGTATCCACAAGTGAAATAAATCATCGTTGTAGGGTGTGGGCACCTTAACTCCCCCTTTTCGTCTCATCACTGCGGTCCACCATGCCATGGTTGGATCATGAGGTCCTCGAGGAATGATCTCAACTCTAGGTCCCAAACCTAGAAACTGCTCAAAGAAAAAGCTACACAAGATGGAGGCAAACCCGAAGTTCCTCTTATCACCCTGTTTGCATTCTATCAACTAGCTCTTCATATTATCCGGTAGCGAGGTACACCAATCATACACTATGGGTCTTAAACACTCTACAGAGTAGAAAATAAGCATCCTCAATGCCTGGTGCAACGAAGTCGATCCTGTGATCCGGGTCAAAATGAGGAAAACAATCTTGAGGCTTACATTGTTTATCGCTCGGATGGGGAGTTGACTCTTGACCTTCTCGATCCCTTCTATACAGTGAGCGTCTATGTATTCTTCTATTTTCATACCTCTCCCAGCTCCCTGGGCTTTGAGGTTCACCACCTCACCCTAACACAACAACCTTGTCAAAATATATATATCCTCAACTTCAATCCTTAATGGTTTACCATCAAGGTTGAAGCTCTCACTATCTGGATCCCAGTAATCCACGAGCAACTGTAGCAACCTCACTTGGGACCTCATCCCTTTGAGTGCCCAAAACTTGTATAACCCGCATCTTTTCAAGGCCATTTGGGCCCCCAGATCTCTTTCCACAACAACATCTACCTCCTCATGTTCTCTTTCCCTCCATTCTAGCATCATCATGCTAGAGAAACATCACTTTTTTGAGTTTGAAACCATCAAAAAATTTGTTTATGGACATATACGTGGGATGCAACATTCACAATCATGTATAGGGTTGAGTATACGCTAGCTGTCTTTTAGACAGTCATGTATAATCATGCATATACGTGACTCGATGAATGGCAGCACGTGTACACCTAAAATTTTGATTTGCACCCTAGATAACTTTGAAATATAAACCTCAATACAAAATGTAATCCACTAGAAATAAAGAGGAGGGGAAGAGGAATTACCTAGTCCAAACGGTCACTGATTTCATCACTCATAGCTCTCGCAATCACCAGTGGAAGATCAGAGGTAATTTTGTCCAAAATTCAATATTTGGGTAAAACATTCAAATGACATAGTAAAATTTGTTTTTTATTACTATTTATAGCAATTTTTACCCACTTTGCATAGTTTCAGACCATATTTTCACCTAATGGACTAATACAATAGTGGATTGAGTTGGTTTTTGTAGTTTTCACCAAGGATTCTTGCAATTTTTAGCATTATGTCGATCGTTGATAACTATAGACAGGTATTTTCACTACCCAACATATAGGATAGGTATTCGTTCCATCATACAAACTTTCATTGTCCTATAACCTTCACTCATATGCCTTAGGTACGAACCCATTTTTTAGCGACAAAGAACTCTCCATCTGCTACAAGATGTGTCATTATCAAATGTTAGAGACCACCAAACATGGGTACCCTAGTTAGATCCTTTGCTTCATTTGGTGCCCATGCATAGATTTTTTCCATAGGATCGGAAGTCCCTTATATCTAATACATGAATTTATGCTGAACCTTATTTCTCACTCATAAACATGTTGACCTATACCTAGAGGACTCCCAAGTGAGTCTAATTTAAGCTCTTTTCTGACTCGTCTAAAAAGTGAAAAGATTGTCGAGTGAACTTGTCTCTTTCACACTCGTAAATTGGATTTTAAAGGACGTCTATTTGGTACAAGTTTACCCCTTTTTCAAACCAAGTAGACTAAGATTATAAAAAAGGACATTTTTTTTGGTGTTAAGTTGTGATTTCATATCATGCCCTTGCTTGCAGTATTGATCCTATTTTCAGTTCTCGCTTTGCGTTATAAACCGTTTTCCTCAACAGTTTTACATCCTCAACCAAGCAGAGCCTCGTTTATATCCTTTGCAACTTGACACCTTATACCTAGGAGGGAACATTCCCCCAAGTGTGCATCTCCCGCATGCACCTCCTTGCATTGAGCATAGGTATGTTTCACTGTTGGAACTAGTTTTGCTTACTTGCGACACTTGTTTCCTCCTTTGTATCATAGAATTCATTTGACTATGAAAAAACAAAAAAATATGGGAGAGAAGAGAGTATTATCTTATATTGGCAGTAGTCGTGTCACCTTTGAATAGAGCACAAAATTTTTGAGTCCACTTGTCATCATAATTTTGGGTTTAGCATCACCTTAGGAAGCTGAGCTCATTAAAGAGAGTTTACTCCCCCAAATTTTTACTCTTCTAGTCCCTATGGAGATTTTGATTGATGCCTCCTTCATCTCATGGTTTCATCATTGATTCTATGCTGCCAATGTCTTCCATATGTCTCATGCTCTTGTTCACAGGATGTGTATCAACCTATGTCAGCCATTCCTTAGAATTATTGACTTTGCATGTTGATGATACCCTTAGTTTGTCTTAGAATCACATGAAGTTGTAGTCCTATTGCGCACCCTAGTCCTACTTTCCTCATTGGTAGGTAACCTTGAACCCAACAGTCAACATTTCATCATTGGTCATTGACTGGGTGGTTTCCCTTGTGCTCGACGGAAAGACATCTATTCAAACATTGGGATTTATTCAGTTTCTTTGATGCCATTATCCTTATTGGCGGTTTCCTCTCCTTTGTCAGCATTTTTCCTCATTGGATGCTATTCATAGGGTCTTTTTCGTGTACCTATTATACTTGGCACACGCGAACGATGCACAAGGTCATTGGTTCATGAACATGTTCTTCATCTAATTTCCTCCAAATCATCAAGTTCCTGCTTTGTACCTCATGCTGAATGATGAGAGATGCCTTAATGCTCTCCTTTCACTAGGTCTCCTTCCATTGACTTCAACTCATCTATTATGGAAACAAGACCTAGAGTCCTATGAGTACCTAGAGGCTTGCAATCATTAGTGGTAGGTTCTCTCGCCATCGACAGTTAGGAATACAATAATGTCTCATGATCGATGGATTCTTGAAGTGTTCGATCCAAACTCCTTTATTCACACTTGTAAGAATGTACTCGGTGTCTGGATACCTACTTTCATCATCGATAGGTTGTCTCATGTTTGTTAACGGTATACCTCAATGACTAGTAATCAAACAAAGTCTTGTTGTGTTCGACCTCAAGTCCTTTATTCACACGATCTAGACTTGCACCTTTTGCAGATTGTGTAGAAGACTTGAAGACATAGGTTTGTAGCCACAACTTTCCTAAGTTGTTACTACCTTTTCATTGGACCAGTACCTTTGTGACTTCAGTGATCATGGGAGATCAGATTGTACTCCATTGTATATATATATCTTCAGATTGATTTTGAGACTAGTGTTACTGGGCCTTGTTTGTGACCATGACAACCTTTGGCATGTAACCACATTTTTATTTTCCTATTCATGGACATGGAAAGTTGTTTGGCATATTTTCACATGGATCTGCAGTGTAATTCAAATTGGAAGCCATGTATGCAAAGTCAGTACAGTTTGTAATGAGAAACTATTTCTTCCAGAAGGGTCCCCATTAGTCCACTTCTGGGTTTTTATAATTTATTTTGCCCATCGCAGATACTCCTCTGACCTCACACATTAGGGGGAATTTGTTATATCAATATTTTCCTCACCCCATGCAATCTTGCAGAGAAGGCCTTTTTCCATTTCCCTATGCAGACTTGAAGTCCCTTTTTTCAAATCCCAGAGGTAAAAATATAATTTTTCCACATATAAGCATCTTGCCTACTATACAACATGCCTATACATAGGTTGCACCAATACAACCCGTGTACATCGAGAAATGTGCCCAAAATTGAAAAATAGTGTCGGATTTCCATGTCAATTCTCGAGATAAATGATCCTTGGCCTTCCATATACTGGAAACGTTCCGACTCGACCCTTCAATTCCATTTGAAGGCTATAAATGAGCCAAATCCGAACTATGGAAAGGAGAAAAGAATTCAAATTTGAGAGCAAAGTTACTATGGAGAAATTATTCACTTCACAGTGAGTCTGCATCCTTTTTTCCTTTAAGTCTGAACACATTATTCAGCCCCCAAGCTCTTCCCCTACTGATTGAGAAATTTATTGTCTCTCTTATATGAGATTGCCTTTGGTGGAGGATTGAAGTGGTGGAGGCCTAGTTTGAAGGAACTTAGTTTCTCAGTTTTGAACCATGTCGACATGGAAGTCTGTAACTCATTCCCTTATGCTGATTATATATTAATGGAAATACTCTTTTCTCATCCAATTAATATCTTGAAAATATTTGAATTATTATTCCATGGGTGTATTCATTATGAATGTTGATGGATTATGCTATTGAATGTGTTAACATCATATATTATCACCATATGCTTGCATTGCTTGGTTGTTGAGGATTAGTTGTAGGTATATTTCTTTGAGTCAAGTGCTCAACGGTGGACTTTATTGAACATCTGGATGAGGTAGGCCTCTTATCTTATGTTGTTATCATATTTGTTTATATAGCATACTTGAGACTAGAGTTGATTTCTGTAGTCATTTCCGTTTGTTGTGGTTTACCCCTGGCCATAAAGAGATTTTCCTCGTAACACTACCATGCACCTTGGTCCTACTTTCATTATGGGTAGGTAACCTTGAACCCAATAATCAACATCTCCTCATTGGTCACTGACTGGGGGGTTTTCCTTTTGTTCGATGAAAATAAATCTATTCACACATTGGGATTCATGCATTTTCTTGGATTTCATTATCCCTATTGGTGTTTTCCTCACCTTTGTCAGCAATTTTCATTATTGGCTCCTATGCAGAGGGTCTTTTTCATGCATTGCTTGCATTTGGTGCATGCAAAATATGCATCGGGTCATTGGTTTGTGAACATGTTCTTCGTCCAAATTCCTCCAAATCATCAAGCTATTTCTTTGTACCTCATGCTGAATGATGAGAGATTCCTTAATTCTCTCCTTTTGGTGGGTCTCCTTCCATCGACTTCGAATCATCTATTCTGGAAATGAGGCCTAGAGTCTTATGAGTACCTAGAGGCTTACATTCATCATGGGTAGGTTCTCTCACCACTGACAATTGGGAATACATCAATGTCTCCTGATCGATGGATTCTTCAAGTGTTCGACCTAAACATATTTATTCACACTTGTAAGAATGTACTCGATGCCTTGATACCTACTTTCATCATCGGTAGGTTGTCTCTCATTTGTTAACGGTATACCTTAATGACTAGTAATCAAATGAAGTCTCATTATGTTTGACCTCAACTCCTCTATTCACATGATGTAGAATTGAACATTTGGTGGATCGTGTAGAAGACTTGAAGACATCAGTTTATAGTTGCATATTTCCTGAGTTGTTGCTATCATTCATTGGACCAATACCTATATGACTTCAATGATCATGGGAGATTATATTGTACTCCATTATATACAAGCATTTTCATATTGATTTTGAGACTGGATTTCACTAGGCCTTGTTCATGACTATGACAGCCTATGGCTTGTATCTACTTTGTATTGCCCATTCATGGCCATAAAAAACTATTTGTTATATTTCCACATGGATCTGCAGTGTAATTCAAATTAGCAGCCATGTGTAAAAAATCATTCTGGATTGTAATATTCTTATGAGTAACTAGTTCATCTAGCTGGGTCTCCATTACTCCACTTCTGGGAATTATAATGTATTTTGGCCATCACAGATACTCCTTTGACCTCACACATTAGGGGGCATATGTTATAGCAAGATTTTTCTCACCCCATGCAACTTGCTGAGAAGGACTTATCCATTTCCCTATGCAGCCTTGAAGTCCCCTTTTGCACTTCCCAGAGCTAAAAATCATATTTTTCCACATATACACACTATAATAACTATACAACATGTGTATATGTAGGTTGCACCATTACAACTCATGTACATCGGGTTTTGTGCCCAAAATTAAAAAAATGGTGTCGGGTTTCTATGTCACATCATGAGATCCATGATCCTTGACCTTCCATATACTAGAAACGTTCTGACTCGGCCCTTCAGTTCCATTTGAAGGCTATAAATGGGCCATATCCAAGTCGTGGAAGAGGAGAAGAATTCAACTTTTGAGAGAAAAGTTACTCTGGAAAAATTATTCACTTCATATTGAGTCTGGATCCCTTTGTCCTTTTAAGTCTGAACACATTGTTCAGCCCCCAAGATCTTCCCTCTTTGATGGAGAACCTCATTGTATCTCTTATATGAGCTTGCCTTTGGTGGAGGCCCAACTAGAAGGGACTTAGTTTCTTGGTTTCGAGATGTGTCGACATAGAATTTTGTCACTCATACACTTTTTTTGATCATATTTAATAGAAATACTCTTTTCGCGTCCAATTAATGTCTTGCAAATATTTGAATTGTTATTCCATGTGAATATTTGTTATGAATATTGATGGATTATGGTATTATATGTGATAAATTTATGTATTATCACCATATGCTTGCATATCTTGGTTGTTGAAGACAAGTTGCAGTTATATAGCATTGAGTCGAGTGCTCAACGATGATATTCATCGAATGTTCATAAGAGGTAAGATCTTTATATTCTCTTGTTAGCATGTTTTTTTATATAGCATACTTGAGATTATAGTTGATTTCTACAGTCATTCCTTCTGTTGTGGTTTACCCCATGTAACATACCCACTACGGCATAATAAATTTTTTGCCTCTTCTCGAGAGACAGAATCCCCGAAGCCCTATGGGGGCCTAGTGCAGGCTAGCTCTTCCCTTGTCCACCTCCATGTGATCGTTGGTTATGACCAAAGGCTAAACAAACTAGGAGAATTTTTTCATTTCACGACTCAGCGATACGAGCGCACCAAGTCTTTCGACTCTGTAAACCCTGAAACCCGAAATCTTACCTTCGAGGAGATCAACAATTGCGAGTCTCCCCTTGATCCAATAGTCCTGGCCGTATCGGGATTTTGGTAACCAGGAGTTCGAAATGAAATAAGGTCAAGTCTTTCGACTCTCCAAACCCTGAAACCCGAAACTTGAGTTCTTGTATGAGACCCAACGACTCTCGATTTTTTGGATCCAACGGTCTGGATATTTTCAGAGTTTCGTGAACTGGGAGTTCATGATGCAACGTCTCCAAAAGTCTTGTCACTCCAATCCCTGAATTCTGATATGGGGATTCGTGTAGGAGACCAACGATCCTCGAGGATTTGGATCCAATGGTCCATGGGATTTCGGAGCTTTCCCCGAACTCTGACCACTCACCACGCATCTCCTTCGATGGACAGTCCAAATCCTTTTAGGACTCCTCCTTTCTACCACAAAGCGAATTGGGGTTTTCGGGTACCAAGACTTCATGACTTGCGAAAACAAGGGTTCTTGCCCTTTGGTTTCTCGGGTGCCGAAACGCCGACCGGTAGCCATGTGTCCTCTACAAATGGATGGTCCAAGTAACTCCCATGGATCTTGGGATCTATGGTCCTGATTCCTTCGCTACTTGCGAAGGATGAAAGCGGGTCGAGGCATTAACGCCTAAGTTCCTCCATCCAATCTAATGGTCATTACAGACCTCAGATCCTCTGAAAGGATCTCGCCCATTCATCTAGCAAATGTAAGGGTACTCTCTTTTGGTATTTTCAACTTGCTATCCTTCTTGAGCTTCGTCATCTATGAAGTACTTGAGAAATTTGTGCTCTTTCTCCTGGACTTGACTCTTAGAAGAGTCTTCAGCACAACTATTGAGCTCCTTCATCAAGGGGTTCTGGGGTTCTATTTGATCGCAGAGAGCCTATGCATATCGGCACTACCTCTCATGAGCTTAACAAACTTCATCCTCCAAGGGACTCAGAACGACTAGGTGAGTAAACCGTCGTACATGCAACTACGCCTAAGGTTGACGAGCTCAAAATTTGTGGCTCTAGCTTAAGACACTACATAAATCCAGAATTTATGAGAACCAGTCAAGTCTGACCCATATAATTCCTTACTTGCCTAATTATACAATCAAGCAGAAATAGGAGGGATACAATATATCCATTAAGCATTCATTCACATTCCTGAAAGCATGCATAGTATAACCAATTCATACACAGTTATAGCTACATTACATAGGGTAGGAAACCACTTATTTATTATAGGTTTCCGCCAACCAACTGACCGTGGGTGTTCATCCTTCCACCTGACCATAGTCTCAGAGGCATTCATTCTTATCACTCTGGCCACCCTCATGCCAAGCCATGATATCACCATGGAATTCTCACAGTTCTCGAGGGTTCTCTCTCTATTTCGGCTTCTGTTCAGGGCCTGTTTTCTGTAACTTAGAGCTTTCTCACTCAGTTGTGACCTTGGTGAGGTTTCTCAGATTCTCTTCAGCATCAAGCTCACAGCCTTTTGTTTTTGATTTGCTGGAGAGCTTTGTGCCTCTCCCTTGTCTGGTGTCTACCCTCTCCCGTGTGTGTGTCCTTCTTACCTGGGAAGGTTTTTTTTTTTTTTTTCCTGACCTATCCAGTTCCTTCTGTCAGAAGGAAGCTCAAATCCGTAGGTCCCTGTGGTACTTCGAACTAACAGCCCATGTTTCCATTCATGGGGGTGGTTGGTGATTCAACCACTAGTCCTTTCTTCATTGACTGATTTTCTTTCCTTGGGATTCGAAGGAGGTTTGTCATCCTTATCAAGGAATATTTGGGGTTATTTGATATATGAACCCTCTTGTATAGTTTTCACATTCTTCCTCTAGTGATATCATGGCCAGTACTTTCAAGGCTTCACCCCCATAGTTAGTTATTGGCAACTCAAACAATAATACATTTACATTTTCCTCATGCATTAGCAT
>JASDQU010411983.1:0-10448 GCA_032191745.1 Picea mariana | reverse complement strand
TTATAGCGAAAATTCTAAGATGACTTGTAAATAACATACCTTAGAAAGCACCATCAAAAGAATTTATCCTTCCTTGCATTTCGGCCTTCTTTTCTTCACCTTCACTCAGAATTCCAGTTTAGATATCCTTGTTTACTTCAACACATACAGATATTCAATATGGTCAAGTGTATTTCAAATGAGAGAGCCTTGCCTCTTATTTATACTCTCCAAGTAGCTTCCTTAAGAACATCTTCTAGGTCACTTGACCCACTTTCCTTATTTTAGGGTTAGGTCCACTTCTAATTTCTCCATTAAATTTATTATTGAAATAATTGATTTTGTATTCACTTTGAATTATAAAACACTCATCACTTCACTTTATTATTTACCTTTTAAAATCTCTTAAACCACTTTGATTACTTTGACCTTTTGGGACTTCTAGATGACATATGAGNAGTTATGTGACGTTCTACATACCACCAGAATTGGCATGACATGTACTATCCATATAGAATAATATTATCTGAAAATATATCATAACTCATACCATTACCCATAAAACAAACTTGGGTCCATTACCCAAACCTGGGGTCTCCAACTTCTCATGGCCATAACTCTCTAACCGTGAGGAATTATGTGGTGTTCCACATACCACCAGAAATGAAATGACAAGAACTATCCCTCTAGGATAGTTTCCCTAACAAAATCACTTTCCTTCATCCCATTATTCCACAATTAAGCATGGGTTCTCTTACTCCACAAAGTGTCTTCCTGTGAGGGCTTTCACCATAAGGGGGCCACTTTGGAGTTCATCCACATTTACCTCTTATCAAAAATGAAAAAACAATAATGAGTCATATTTACATCAAACAATATTGGGTCCATTACCCAAACCTTTGTGCTACGGGTCTTTATTCAAGGGTTGACATCAATGACAACCAACCTTAATCAACAAAATCCCCCACATGACTATCCCCATATGCATGATTAATGGAGGCTAATGTGTCATCCTATCGTACCATGGTTTTCAACATGGTAGGTCAACTTGTGGGAGGAGTAACTTTTGCATACAAGCCCCAATTGATGCAATTTTTGCATCATGGGAAAGGCCTCAATTTTTAGAATAGCGTCACAGGGTCCAACATAATATGGGAGATTTTTAACCCTAAAAAATACCATTTTATTCCTCAAAATGGCCCTTCAAGTTGATTACTCCAACTTTTTCCACTCTAAAAGGATAGAGATAGATAAAAAAAAATACGATGATCTAAGCCAGATGATACCTCCCCATTTAGGGATTATTTTGGTCCCCAAAATATTTATTGAATGAGGTGAGGAAATGTTTCCTCTACCTTCTCCATGGAGCACCACTTTGTTTTTCCTAGAAGTTGTCCTTCCAACCCAATTTTACAAAGGTCATGCTACCCCTGTCTTTTATTTCTATACCTCTTCTGAAAAATTGTTTCCTCTGCTAACTCTACCTGAGCATCTCGTGCTAAGTACTCTATGGAAGGTAGGACCTGGTTATCCTCTTGATCCAACATGGAAGGCTCATATAATTAGAGATTCAACACATCCACTATTGAGTAAATGTTCATGTATGTGGGTAGACTAAGTCTATAGGGGTTATCTCCTACCTTTTCCAATACCTCAAAAGGACCATACCACAAATCCTTGATCTTCCTACCAGGACCTTGTAGCCTTTCCTTATTCAACTATAACCATACTATGTCTCCCATTCTAAATGTTCTCTCTATTCTATGATGGTCATGTCTAGCCTTGTACTTTTCCTGTGACTTCTTCAGTGTCTCTTGTACTTGCAAATGGATCTACCCAATCTTCTCAAAAAAAAATTATTCTTTTAATGCATCTCTTGTGAGGTCCTCCCTCACTCCTCCTTGTTGTCCATATACAACATCTAAGGGTGAAGGTGGAAAATATCAAAAGAAAGTTTCAAAAGGTGAACTACTAGTAGAAGTTTGGACTGATCTGTTATAAGAGTGTTTTATATAGATCATATTTCCATCCCAGGTATTTGGATTCTTATTATTGTAACCCCTCAAAAGCTACACCAAAGTCTTGTTGACTATTTTTTCCTGTCCATATGTTTATGGATGGAATGTTGTATACCTATTCAACATAGTGTCCATCTTCTCCCACAATGCAGTCCTAAATGCATTGTGAAATGTGGTATCTTATTTGAGATGATTCTCCTTGGTGTCCCAATGTGCAACCAGACTTGTTCAAGGAACTTGTTTTTTTCTTCTTATCCATTGATGGTCTTTTTACAAGGCATGGGAATGCACATTTTACCAAACTTGTCAACTACCACAAATATATAGTCATGTCCCTTCCTAGTTGTTGGTAAACCTCCCACAAAATCCATGGAAATAATTTCCCAAGGTAGAGTGGGTACAAGTAAGGGATGTTATAGACCTTTCTTCTTGTTAATAGGCTTGTTGGTACAACAAATTATACATCCTATAATATAATGTGCTACATATTCTTGCATTATGGGCTAGTACACATACCTTTGTAAGTTGGTAACTATATTCCCAAAACCAAAATGACCTACAATCTTGGAAGTGTAAGCCTCTCTGATAAGTTTCAATCATTCACCTTTAGGAACACAGAGCTTGTCAAGCTTGTAGACTAAACCATTATGGAAATGATAGTCATCCTTGACATCACCTTATTCTACATGAATTTGTCCTTGTAGTTGTTGAAACACCTCCTTGAAGTCCTTATATTTTGTGTATGCCTCCTTATATGCATCATGGGTAAAAGGATCCATGTGCATCGAAGTTCCAAAATATGTAATCTTGGATGTGGGTGGTCATGAAAGCATGTATACAAACTTATTTGTGCTACCCTTCTTATACTTTACGACCAAATGAAATTGTTGTAAAAAATCAATCCACTTGTAATGACATGTTTGTTGTAGCTTACTTTGGGCCTACAAATACTGTAGTGGTTGGTGATTTGTGTGGATGATGGTATCCTTTCCCATCAGATAGTGCTTCCACTTTTTGACAACTTGTACCAAGGCATTGAACTCTTTGTCGTATCTAGGGTAATTGAGAACCTCCCCATGAAATACTTCAAAATGATAATAGAGGGGCCTTCCTCCCTACATCGGTATTGCTCGCATGACATACCCACTTGCATATGTCTCCACTTGAAATGGATTATGTAAGTTTGGTAGTGCAAGGAATAGTGCTTAAATGATCTTTCTTTTCACCTCATCAAAGGCCTTATGTTGATTCTTCCCCCAATGGAAACTCTTACCATAGGATTTTATGGCATGGAGTGATGCAAATACCACTGAAAATGAAGCTATGAACTTCTGCAAGTATTTTGTTTCCCAAAACAATATCCTAATTTCATTGAAATTTGTAGTAAGTGGCCATTTTAATATGGCCTCCATCTTTCCAGGATCTATCTTGAGCTCCCCTCCATAAATCACATACCCCAAATACACCAAATACTATTGAGTAAACTCTCATTTCTTAATATTGGCCAAAAATTGTTTCTTTTTCAGAGTCTTTAACACATGCATAAGATGTGATATGTTCTCCACCTAGGTAGCACTATAAACTAGTATATCATCCAAATATACAATAAAAAATGAATCTAGATTATGGTGTAAAACATCAGTCATTAGTATCATAATGTAGTTGGTGCATTGCATAAACCAAATGGCATAACCAAGTACTTAAAAAAACCTTTCCTCATATTAAAGGTAGTATTCCAGGTATATTCTTCTTGAAGGTAGTATTCCAGGTATTCCAGGCAGTATTCCTCAAATACAACTTAGTGAAGTAATTGGCATGTTGCAGTTGGTCAAAAAGATCATCGATCCTTGGAAGAGGGCACCTATTTTTCAGTGTAATATTGTTCAATTCCCTGTAATCTATACACATTCTCCAATTCCCATCCTTCTTGGGAATAATTATGATGGGTGTCCCACAAGGTGGGGTAGTAGGTTGAATCAAACCCTGCTCCAACAAATGATACAATTGCTTCTTCACTTTGTTTTCTTCCAGAACATACTGTCTATACAACCCAAGATTTGAAAATGTGGAGTCTAGAAATAACTTTATTTCATACCCCACATCCCTCTTGGGTGGTATCCCTTTAGGCTCCTGGAACACTCCTCTGTAATGTTGTAGAAACTCCTCCAACTGTTGTTTCTTTTCTTTGGTACACCCCTCTAGGGATGCCTTCACTCTCATTGACTCATCATCAAAGTAATTTTCTCTTCATAAAATCAAAACATATTTCTTAATAGAACTAATCAACTTCTTGCCTTGGTCGGCACTTACCAGTGAGATCTTTGACTTTACTTTATGCATGTTGATGATGTAGGACTTCCCATCCTTGATTAGTTGATACTGGTTGGATCTCCTTATGAAGATTTCATCCCTCATATACATGTAAGTGCTTCCAAACACTACTCCACATACATCAAGGGGTACTACATCCAATTTCACTTCATCAATAAATTCAACACTTACAACCAATTTAATCTTACACTGTTTTGTTACATGTATCTTTGCATACTTGTTTACCCAACCCAATGGATAGGGGATAGGATGATCGTGAAAATCCAATCCAAGATTTCTTACCAGATCCATTGCTATGACATTATCCTCTGAAATAGAGTCGAACAAAGCATCTATATTGGTCTTCTTGATGTGAATCTTGATGTGGAAGAGCTTAGTGATGTCCTTCTCTTCCTGGTGATAAAGGCTAACTAGATTCACCTCCTTTTACATAGATGTGCAGAAAGTATTTTCATCCACATACGAGCTACTTTCAAACTGATTTCTTGAATATTTGGATAGAAGGTTCTTATTATTTATGTCCCTATTTGGTTCTTTGGGGTTCAGCTCTAGATGTAGTTTCCAAAACATTTCCTCGGTGTGGCCATCAATGTCACACTGTTTGCAATGGTTTTTGGACCTTTGCAATGTTGTGTAGTGGTTATTGTATTCTTATATTTTCCCCATTTCTACTTCTTCTTCCCGTCCTTGGAAGCTTCTTGGTTCTCTTTATACTTCGAACCACTTGGATTCCCTTTCTTTTGGCCTATGTTTTCTAGGTATTGTTCCTATACACACACCTCATCCATTGTTCTTATCTTTAAGAACATCACTTGTTTTCGTAGATGACTATGTAAACCCCCCAGATACTTGAGGATCAATACATTTGGGTTCTTGGGATAAATACCCAGCATGATTTCCATCTTTCTAAACTTAATGGTGTACTCCTATATACTCTACCCCTACCTCTACCTTAAGTAGTTCCATTGGATCAATTGGTCCTCTACATACCCAATAGGGTAGAATTGGGACTTGATGTGGGTTTCTAATTCCTCCCACCTAGTTACTGGTGGATCACCCTCTATCCTAAGTGTTTTTTTGTGGACTTCCCACTAAGTTAAAGCATGGACCTATAACATCAATATATCAAATAAAATCTTTTTCCCTTCATCTATATGGTGAACGCTAAAATAAACTCCTAGTTGTTGCAACCAATGATTTAGTTTTAATGCATCGATATCAACATGGTATGTCTTTATGTCCACTTTCTCTTCCATATTGAATAGGTACTATGAAGGGTTCATGGCACTCAAAATTTTCTTCTCTTTCTTAGATTATTTCCGTGACTCCTCTCCTGAGTATTCCCGATATTCTGATTTCCCCTCAAATATGTTCTCTAAGTTAGAGCCTCCATCATCTCTAAACACTCCAAGATTTCTTGATGGGGTTTCCATGAGAAGTTTCATATTGTGACTGATGTCGGCAACTTGCACTTCCAAACTCTAAACTCTCTCATCTACTATATCTCAAGGGTTGTTATGAATAGACTCGTCCACCATGGCTATGGTTTTTGGGACTTCTCTTTAAGTCTATTCATCGATCCTAAAACATTCCACAAACACCCAAAAGAGAAACCTACTCTAATACCAATATGATCTGTAAACTATTGTGGATATTCCACTTGAATAGTTTGTGACAAAAGATTTAATAAAATACTGAAATATTTACTATTAACGTTATTTTTCGTTTATCTCTCCAAAATATTTAGTTGTTGATCTTCTGCTTATGCATGAATTAGATAAAATGTAGAAAATATAGAACAACAAAATACAATCATACCATCCAAAAATAAAACACAAGATATGACTTGAGAGACTAAATATGAGATAAAACCCAGCTAGAAGGTGAGGTTGCTCTCCTCTCTTTTATCTGGTATAGAAATGATGTAAGTACAAAGAAAGAGGCACTCTCTGTGGAGTTTCCTTTAAACTGTGACATGTGTGGTTGCTCCAGAATATCTCATCCCTTGTTATTATTATAATATACCACTCTCATATGTTTTGGTAAGCTATGGAACAAGATACAATGCAAAATAATGGAACTCCTTCTTCTCCTAATGGCCTGATATTTAACACAATCTGATATCCCTCTAGGGATAGGTTTTTCACTTCCTCAACCCTCAATTGTGGTAGGTTTTTGAACCTTCTAGAATATTCTTGAATTCCCTCATGTGGCTAGCCCCATATGCATGCATAGTGGGGATTGATGTGGCATCCTCTTGTACTATGGTGGTCAACATGGTAGGTTAACTTGCGAGAGGCATAACTTTTTATTACATGATCTAATTGATGTGATTTTTGCACCGTTGGAAAGTTATCATTGTGTGGAATAGTTTCACAAGGTTTGAGCTACATTGGGAAAGTTTTAACCCCTCGAAATGTTGTTTTATGCCTCAAAATGGACATAGAAGGTTCTAGACCCCAATTTTCCAAACTGGGACCTACCACTAAAATGGCTATGCAAGATGATTTGTCCAATTTTTTTGACTCTAAAAGGATTGAGATATATGAAAAAAAATATAATGATCCAATCCGGATCATAAGTGGTCACCACTTAACTTTTTTGAAACAACTTGCAATCCCAAATTGGAAAGCATAACGAAGGAATGAGGAGATCTTAAATTGGTTTTCCACTTCCATGAGATAAGTGACATGGAATATTTATGAACGACCACTCTTAGACCTACCAAAAATATGGGGCTTACAATATAATACACAAGGAAATAAAACCAAAAAAAAACAAAGTGTAAGGCAAATACCATGCAAAATGCAAAGAGAAAGATGAAGGAAAACAATAGGGTGGAAGCAAGGAAACCACAACAGAGTGCTTGGTAAATGTATTTGCAAAATTTTCAAGTAGGGAGACATCTAAGTAGAAACCTTACTCATGTATAGGGGAGTGAGTATATAAAAACAAATTTGGTTCTCCCTCTTCCTTGAAATGAGTGGCCGTGTGAGTTTATTATTATGTCAGTTTCTATGTCAATTATTGTGTTAGTGCCAAGACAATTTGAATTGGTAATGCCTCAGTTAATGTGTCTTGATAAATTTCTTGATTATTATTGTTTCAATGAACATAATATATTATAGTTTCAATTTTATTACCTAGGAATGTGTCCTTTCATATGAACAGTGGTGATAAACAATTTGATAGTTAGGTTTGCCTCATATTTAACTAATGGTCATTAGTAGGGTGGTTTCCTTTCAAGTTTCCATTACGTCTCCACTCAGTAACATGTGCATTGTAGTGTTTTATAGGTGCTTGTTTTCAATTATAAATTTGGTCAATAATGTTTTGTCCTCTATGCGCTAACATAGCATTGAAATAAAATGATAACAATTATGCTTTCCAACGCATGTTTGGGAAACAAACCAACAATGTTTACATTGTTGGTTGATCATTTGAAACTAAAATAAATAGAAAAAAATGGGTAATGTTTGCATTGTCAATATTATTTTCAACCATGTCTCAATGGATTGTTTTCAATCCTTCATGTGTGGCCAAAGGATAAAAAAAAATCAAGTATCATTTACACTTGTCGATACACAATTGGAAATAATACCAAGAACATAAATGCTATAGATTGATATAATTTAAACAAAAGAATTAAAATTTGGCATCACTATTATTGTTGGATTGAAATTTTAATTAAATGAGTTTTATATTCTTTTTTAAAATTACCTACGTCTTGGGTTAGATGCATGTTTTAGGTTGGGTAGATAGGTGGTCAAAATATAGGTCAAGCTTCAAAAATGTATCACACTCCTCAATCTCTTTGTGGTGTGTGAAATGTGGAAAAAGGGCCTTGTGGGCCTATTTCTTATTTCTATAAAAAAAAATGGGATCGATCAATTTCCTAACCCTTGATTGAGCTCTTTACTCTTGATTTAGGGTGTACCTCAATCAATGGTTTAATTAACCCCCAACTAGGACCTCAAATGAGGTTCTCAAAATGCACAAAAGAACCTAAATCGAGGGCTTTATTAAGCACTTTTTCAAGGATATAATAGCTCAATCAAGATCTCAATTTCATTGTTTTCACATAGTCCCTTTCCAAAAAGTGAAACACATATTCATGGATTCACCCATGTATGTATATGTTTAATACTTTCCCCTTCTTTTATGTTTTTTTCCTCATTACTTGGGCTCTTATTTAATATATATTAAACAAGAGTTTCTTTATTAGGAGAAAACCATAAATGAAGGAGGAAGCATAAGAAAGGGATGTTGAAACTTCAAATATTGGGCTTCCAAGTACTAGATGAAAAAATGATTGTTTAAATTTTAAGTTGTATTCTTATTCCATTGGAATTCCCAGATTGCCATGTGTAAAAAAATTGGACATAGAAAAATGTATCTAATTTGTGGGTGAAAAAGTTCAAATACAAGAAAAACAATTTCGAAGTAATTTTATATGAATTTCTTTCTTATGAATAGCTTGATTAATTTTGAAAAAACACAATATCTTTTAAATAGTTTTATAGGTAAGATTCTTTGAAATTGTAAATGTAGGATAAGTAATCTTTAAACAATATTAAATCCAAATTATATTACCAAATTAAATCTATTAACCAAGATAGTATTAAACTTTATACAACTTACAATTTTCTAGGGTTTAGATAATGTAATGTGAATATAATATCATATGAGGAATTTCAATATCAAAGTATATTTTTAGTTTGTGTTTATTATCAAGTTAATCTTGCTTATTATTAAGTTAAATATTACTTTCTTTAATATACGTGGATGATTCAATTACAAAATTTTCTGCTTTAATAGCCTTTTGTATTCATGAAAATTTTTAACCTAAAATTTATAGGATATTAAATAATATGAATGTAGGGGTAAAAGGTGCATGAGAAGTCTCCACAATCCCATAGGAAATGGGATTTCTTATTACACCTGGGATGTTGGAAATATATCGAACAATATTGCTAAGATCTATTTTTTATGGATGGTTTTGTGCATTGCAAAGGAAGGAGAACTTAAAAAATTAATAGTTTTGGGGAATTCAATGTTCGTTATCAGAACCATGATGCTCATGCAACACTAGAGGGAAATGACTTGAGTTACCTAATCTCAAGAATTAAAAAATCACTCTCCATATTTACTTGCATATCTTTATTCCACATAAAATGATATCTAAATTGAAATGCTGATCATTGGGCCAAGGTGGCCTCCTCCCTAAGCCTAGGTTCATTGATAAAAAATGGGGTGCATAGTTTTATCCCCATACCGTAATGAAATTCATGCATCATTTCATATTACTTTCACATTCAATGAAATCTTGAATAGGAACACATCAAGGGAAGGATGATATGTGTCTATGGTCGTTCACATGTAAGGTTCCACATATCGAGGGTTGTGAGGGTATTCAATGCCTCTTCTATGATTCCTCGTTGAGATGTGGGATTGTGTTCGAAATGGGGAATATATATTGTTATCGATCGAACTTATTCTCACATTGGGTGGTATCGACATGGAGTATTTGGAAGGAAGGTGGTTCAAGGTTTAAGGACGAAAGAGGGTGTGAGGTGTGGTTTCAGTGCAACCATGGGTGGACATGGGATTTCATGGATAGCAAGTTCATGAGCAGATGAACCTTATGTTGGATCATGTTTTCATTGATGCCAATAGTTTGATTATTTGGGAGATTGTTGGATCATATGTCATTGATGAAAATGGTTTGATTGATTGATGTCATTGATTGATGTCAAGTAATTGATTGATGATTGATGAACAATGTATATGTATTGTCCTTGATGAGAATGATAGGTGTCAAAGTGGAAACCAATTGATAAATATGGATCATGTTGGAAATACTAGAACAACTGAGAGGGGGGGTGAATCAGTTGTTTATAAGCTTAAACAATTTTATGCCTTTTAAATAATTATTAAGATTTCTTCATGTGTCATCAACCAATCATACAGCATATGGACAGTAAGAGTAAAGATCATCACTCACACATAAAATACACACAGAGACAGTTTTTCACGAGGAAACCCATAAAGGGAGAAAACCTCTTCTTCTTCGAAATGATAGGCAGTCTTTTTCTGTTCTGTACATCATTTACAATTGAG
>JASDQU010411982.1:0-10448 GCA_032191745.1 Picea mariana | reverse complement strand
GGCCACCTGTTGGTTGTCATGTTGCTCTTCTGCTGCTACCCCTGTCTGCAAACTTGTTGAACTTTCCTCAATGAAATTTATGCCTAAAAGATCACATTTCTCTTCTGTCATGAGCTTGGCAAGGCCTTGGCCTTTTAACGGCTTGGTGGGATTCACTTCTATGTCAAACTCAATCATATTTGTGATCCATTTAGCTTTCTTTCCATCAATATCAGGAAGGGTCAAGACATCCTTCACAGAGGCTGAAGGAACATAGGCAACAACCTTTGCATGGAGGATATAAATTCTGAAAGATTTTAATGACTTAATGAGAGCATAGACTTGTTTTTCTATAGGATCATACCTTAGTTCAAAATCCTTGAGTGATTTGCTAAAGAAATCCACCGGGTGATCAAGACCTTCATCATATTTTTGTAACAAGACTGTTTCCACTGTGTCATAGGAAGCAAAAGAGAAAATATAGAAATTCTTGGTGTAATATGGACTTATTAGAGTAGGAGATTCCATGATAGCCTGTTTGATATCTTGAAATGAAATTCTTGCATTGTCTGTCCATTTTATCTCAAATCCCTTTTTTAGCATGGAGCTTATATGTTTCACTAATTCAGCGAAATTAGGAATAAACCTTCTGACAAAATTGATCTTACCGAGTAGGGATTGGATATCCTTCTTTGACCTTGGTATGGACAACTTCTGAATTGCTTCCACCCGAGCTGGGTCAAATTTCACTCCCTCTATTGAAACAATGTGGCCTAGGAGCTTACCCTTCTTGAGAGAAAATTGAGACTTTTTTGGGTTCAGCGAAATCCTGAACTGTCTGCATTTCAAAAATACTCTTTTTAGATGCTTCATATGCTCTTCATGACTGCTGGAATAAACTGTGATATCATCAAGATAGATGAGGACAAACTTGTCCTTCTCTCCCACAGAAGCTATGTCCATGGCCCTCTGAAGAGTGGCCCCGACATTCATTAGTGTGAATGTCATCTTGGCGTACATGAAGGTACCCCAAGGAGTAGTAAAGACAGTTTTTTCTTGGTCATCAGGGTGTACAAAAACTTGGTTATAGCCTGAGAAGCCATCTAGGAATGACATGACACTGGCTCCTGAAATTCTTTGCAGCAAGTGTTCCATCTTGGGTAGGGAATAGTTGTCTTTCTTAGAGCATTTATTTAGGTTTCTAAAATCAATGCATAACCTGATCTCACCATTTTTCTTGCTCACTATTACTAGTTTTGCAATCCATTTAGAGTATCACAGTGGAATTATGATTTTGGCATCGAGGAGATTTTTTATTTCTTTTTCAATTACAGGCAAAAGGAGAGGGTTGATAGGTCTCAACTTCTGTTTGAAGGGGATGGTTTCTTTCTCAAGGAGAATCTTATGTTGAATGACATTAGGATTATAGGTTTTCAGATCACTGTATTTCCAGGAAAAAACATCAGTGAATTCCTTCATAATGCTGCAATATTCTGACCTCTGATCAACAGTTAACTCAGTGGACAAATTTATGAATTTAGGATGAATCTGGCTTCATATATTGTGATCTTGGACAGTAGGATCCTTCTCCTTCTTATCAGGTTTGTAGGGGACATCATTTTGGTCGAAAAGCTTCTCAAGAGGCACCAAACCCCGAGGTATATAATTGTTGGGCAGCTGAACGATATCATGTTGAGATATTTTTCTCTTCAGCTTAGGCTTTTTGGATTCCTCTACATTTTGATTTTCCTGGTCAATATGCATATCAGAAAATTCATCTACAACCTGGAGAAATCTACTAAGCTCATCATCATCTTCAAATAACTTCCAATATTTGATATTGTCGGGCATGGATGGTCTATATTTGACTTGGATTTCATAATTCAGTCTAGGAGGCATGGGAGGAATGAACATACTGGCCGAGATAGCAATGGAATCAGCTAGGTGATTCATAGCTCTAGGTATATAAGAAATATCAAAAATGGAAAAAGAGTCCCTGAGTTTCCATACCTCATCCCTGTAAGATTTCAACCTAACATGTTTTTCTTGGAAAGTACTGTTCACTTGCTGTATAATGAGATCTGCATCTCCAAACACCTTTATACCTTTGATTCCCATATCCTTGACATAATTTAAACCCAACATCAAAGACTCATACTCTGCTATATTGTTAGTAGTCTTGAAATCAAGTTTAAAAGACAAATGAATAGCCTCCTTTGAAGGAGAAATCAAAACTACACCTGTACCTACTGAGTCTTTAGTACTGGCACCATCAAATAACATGCTCCAGATGGGAGTACTCTCTCCCACAGTCTGCTGATAAGTAGGCTTTGTGAGTTGCAAAGGAGTTGGATGAGAATCATCTATTTGCAGAATGCATGGCCCAAATTCTGTGTCCAATGCATAGATGGGATGATTTACAGAAACTTTCTCATCACTAATGATGTGGGCAAGATGATTCTCTCTGTAAAGTCTCTTTACCTCTCCTCCAAACACCGAGACTGTGGCATACAAAATATCCATCTGTAGGGTACCACCTATCCTTTTGCTCCATGAACATGACAAGAGGAGGCTGAACTTGGGTGGGATATCAGCCACTACAACATCCATTACCATGCTTCTCATTAGCAGCTGGGCAAGGTTTATGACAAGGTATTTTATGAGGCCAAGGAATATGAATTTCCTAGAGTCAAAAGAGAAGAGATCATGGTATGGTTTTGTGATTTCAAGACCAAGCTCATCCATCACTACTTTAGGCATAACATTGTGTGATGCTCTGGAGTCAAGCAAGCAGTTGTGAAGGATCTTGCCATGGACATTCAGGGATATGTAGAAGAGTGGACAAGAATCCTCTCGGTCCTCAACCATAGGTCCCATAGTCACTGTGGGCTTGTCATCCTGAAGTTTTACATAATCAGCAGCTATGGGAGTCTTTGGTTGCAGGGAATTCAAGATAGCAGATGTTAACATGTTATTCTTCATAAGTTCAGTCAATGGCATAGGTATTTTTACCTTCTGAATTTCTAATTCGAAATTAAATGAATATGATATTCTGTCGGAAGGTCTTACCTCGTTAGAGGGAGCTCTGAGGGACACATCTTCCTTAGCTTGGGGCTGCAATGGCTTCAACTACTTTTTTGCAGGTGTGGATATCGGATTTGCAGGAACAACAGGCTGCTTGGCAGCAACATCTTTCTTTTTTACAGGGGCAGCAAGTAATGGCTTTGAAGCAACAGTCTTAGATCTTAAATTATAACCTGAATGATCATATGTCTGATAAAATGATTCTTCAATTCTTGTCTCTTTAATCTGCTCATTCATGAGGGCCTCCTCATAATCTGTTTGTGTTAAGAAAGAGGAATTAGCATCATCCTCGAAACAATTTATGTCATCTTCATCTTCAACTTCACCATGAGATAGCTCCTGCTCTTCTTCTAGGACAACATTTTGGAAGCGGGCCCTAATCCTTTGTTCTTCAGTTGCATTCTTGTCTCTTTGAAGGATCTGGATCTACTGGTTGTTCATTTTGTAGGGGAATTCATTGGGATTCCTAGGAGCATAGACATTAGGCTCTTTACTTCTTGCTAGTTGTTAACTCTGAATTTTTAGTTTTGACATTTCCGAAGTCAAGTTGTCCAACATCTTGGCCATGTTTTCCATTTTGGTATTTGAAGAAGAAGGAGGATCAAAAGACGACTTCTTTCTCTCAAATTTTCCTTTAAGTTTCTAAGATGCCATAATGTTAGATTCAACCTCAAGAGAAACATCTTGCATTAAAGTTAGTGTGGCTGATATTCTTTCTCTAAGGATTAAGAAAAATTCTGGATCAAGGGCAGAAGAGTAAGTAATCTTTTTTGATGCATTAGTTAGCTTGATCTATGCAGGGATCTTGCCAAACATCTTATTGAATATTTTGGTGAATTCTGAGACAGATTCCCCATTTTCTCTTCTTAGATTTTCAAATTAAGTAATATAATACAAGAGGTCTCTTCTTTCTCCCCAATGTTTCAAAAACACTTCATTTAATTGCTCAATTCCTACCACTAAATTAGCTGGCAGTTCCTTGAACCACTTCCTAGCTTGACCATCCAAGCTCTGCACAAAAATTCTAGTCCAAACATCTTCCTCTAAAATGCTAATGTTCTCAGCATAGGCATAGAAAGATGTTGTTCAACAATATAATCTCTAGATCCAGTAAACTTGGGCATATATTTCTGATAATATCATGTTGGCATGGCTAATAAGGGATTGGGAAAAACAAGAGGAGCATACCTTTTGGCTAAGATCTGTTCCATTTTTGTCAAAGGGACATCGATGGAAATCTTGGGGGTTGATGCAGAGGAAGAAGTTTATGTAGATGGAGGTTGAGATGGGATAGGTGGGATTATGGACAATGGTGGTCTTACTTCGCTGAGGAATGAAGTGGAAGCACTGGTAGGATGACTATCCTGGAATGTGGTTCTTGGATAAGGTGGGAAATAAGAAGCTCTGTAAAACTGGCTGAGCAACAAGGCCAAGTTTTCTTCACCCTTAGAGGAAAGATCTTGTAAAATATCTTCAAGAATGGGCAAACTGATATGAGTATGGAAAAAAAATTCTACAAGCTCAGTTTGTGAAGAATTCAAGGAAGAGGAAGAGTCCTCTTCTTGGATATATTCTACAACTTCTTCTCCTAAGTTGGATATAGTAATATGCTCGGAAATAGGATCTATAACATCAGAATAAATTGAAGGCTCATCGCCCTTCAAGCTTACAAAATTACAATTTTCTGAGAACTAGAAGTTTCAGCAGAAGTGGATTCGACAAGACCTTCTCTAGAAACAAATGAAGAAGTGTTTCTTGAAATACCTGGTCTAGATTCTCTTGCATATCTGGAAGTTTGTCTTTGAAATGATTTTCCACTTCTGATGATCTTCTCAGGGTCTAAAACTAGTGTTGCTAGTGGTCTTTCATGGTTTTCTCTGGTATGAGCCCTTCTCTGAGCCACTTCATTCCAATGGAGTCACCAGATAGATGATTACAACCAAAAATGTGTCCAGACTTTGTCTATCATCAAAGTTGGATCTATTTCGTCTCCCAAGGAAGCCGAGCTTCACTCTTTGTTCCTTAGCAATAGGGCTAATTTGTTATCACTCCAGGAAACTCTCTTAGGCTGTATCTCAAAGATGCCTGGTAACTTAATTGTTTTTATAATTATTTTCTCAATAATGAGTGTGGTATTGGATCAAGATGAATATCTAAATAACTGGATTGGATCTTCAAGACAATCTAGTTATATTCACACAGTACAAGGCCTTCAAGAGCTATTATCAGATAGGTTTGTAGATCAAATAGATAAGAAACCAATCAATTAACCAGAACATACATAAGACATATATATGATGGGTCAACAAACTAGAAATGGATGCTTATGAGTTTTGTTTAATAATCAAAGGTAAGATGATAGTCACCATAGGACATTTAAACCGAGACAAATTAATGATTTCAACTCATAGGAATAGAATAGAAATGAAAAGAGAGTCTGACAATAACAATGAAAGAAGCTTGCAGGCTGAATATATTAAAGAAAATGTCTTAATCACAATAACAATAGAGTTTAGAACTCAAATTTGAACCCTTTATTCATCAAATGTTCTGGGCTTTATAGCCTTTACAAACAGTTTCAAAATCCTATAATATTGGATCGAATTTTGCCTAAAATAGAAAGTCAATAACTGGCCCAAGAAAATAGGCAAAGATCCTATAAAATAGGTCAATTCCTATCCTTGGATGATCTTTATGTCCTTTAGATTCTTTGGCAAGTGTAGTGAGCCTTCTGAGGCTGCTGGATTTTATGTGATATGAGAGAAGTCGAAAATGACACCTGTTGACAATCAAACAACTTTATATCCCTGAAAATAGATAACCGATTTTGACCTTTCTACCTTGTAGAGCATCTCCAAAATCAAAACAACCTCTTGATAAGGATGTCATTAATTATTGTCTATCGATTGGAACCATTCCTGAGGCTTTTGGATAAGGAAAACCTGGATCTGTGCAAAAATATTAACTTTCTACCCTATTAGTGCTTTCGGTAGCTAGAATAGACATAATTCAAACCAATTAGCTACCAAAGGCTCTGCTTTCGGTGGCTAATGAAAAATCGAAATGTTTTCCTAAGCCACCGAAAGGTTTGTTTTAGTGAAATTATCAAAATTTCAAAATACCTTTTGTCTTAGCTCAAAAATTCCTTAGGGATGATCTTTTATGGCTTCTGCATCTTGCTCAAAGACTGTAGGATTGTTGGCTACCTCTGGTTCATTGCAGTGAACTGCTACCTCTGCTAGGGTTTTGAGAGTAGCATGTGTTTGAGATTGGTGTTTTGAAGACATAACTTTCAACCTTATATCCCTGACCTTTTTCTTCAAACCCTAATCTACTCTCCATAAGTTGTTGTAATCTTTTACAATCTTCTCCTTCTTTTTCTTTTCCTTTATGCTTTCATGTGCTAATCTTTCCAAGGCTGAGTTGCTTTCTGCAAAATTCTTTGACAGGGTTTCATATCTAGTTTTAATTACCCTTTCTAGCACTTCTTGTTGAGCTAACTTCTTCTTAAGATTCTTGATTTCCTTTGATTTACTCTTCTTCAGTCTTTTGCTAGATGAGGCATCTGCAACTTGTGGTTCTTGTTCTTCTTGAGGTGTAGGTGATGAAAGGTCTTCATACCTTGCTATGAATAAATCTACATAAACTGAATTGTCATGCCCTTTGGCAACTAAATCTTCCTGCCTTGTTTCAATCTGGTCTTCTTCATCTTCTGAGTCTGTGTAAGGAAGATTAAGAATGCTCTTGTTTACTAGGTGTTCTTCGGCCTTATTGGTTTCACTGTTGAAGTTTAGTTTCTTCTTAGTTCTATTAATCTTAGAAGAACGATAGGGTTGATTAACTGGAACTGGAGAGATAGCTCTCCTCCTCCTCTTTCCACTTCTGGGAGTAGAAGACTTCTTGGAATGAGGACTCTTTTCTCCCTCTGGCTATATATCAGCCTGAAAATCATTCCAAAACAAGAAGTGATTCCACTCTTTGCTTCTTCTCTGCAACAGCGCACAAACCAAGAGTTTAATTAGACCATGGTGGGATAGTCTACCTGCAACTTTATTGGGCTTGGCCTTGACCTGATGAGCCATCTCAGATAAGCTTATGTGGAGAAAATAAGGCAGATTGAGTGGGTTTCTACCAGTAAAATGATTCATGAGTTTGAAATGGTAAATCATCACCCTATTATATCTGCCTTCACAAGTTATATAGACCATAATGGCTTTTAGTAACTGTTGCCATTTCTCTTCAAGGAAAGAAACAAGAATTTCTTTCTTCCATATCAAATCCTTGTGTTCTAGTTTCAAGTAAGACCTGAATTCGACATTCTTTGTGACAGTGGTTTTGAACCATTTTTCTCTAGTCTTGGGAAGCTCTGTCACCTCGGCTATGAGGGCTTCATCAACCTTGAATTCATCTTGACCAATGATTGTTTTCCTTCCATCGAAAGTCAGGGCAAAGGCTTCTGCCACCTACTGGTGAGAGCTCTGTAATTTTTTACAAAAATTATAGCAACCTGTGTCCCTGAAAAGTTGGCATACCTACGGGTGCTATTCCAAGTAACTGATATTGTCGAGCTCTTTCCTCAGATTTGATCCTCATTTCTTCATCTGTTGCAATGTTCCTATACACTTGCAATTTGAAAATCATATTTTGGGGAAAAGTTACACAGCGTAGACTTAGGGAGATTTGGCTCAGCTGTGACAGGGATGAGAAAAATGAGGCGAGCATCATATCGTGGCGCTAATTACAAGGGATGTGAAAGAGCATATTGTGATTTGAAACAATCATGGTTGATGACTGTAATGATGAAAGGTACGTAACCATGTAGTTTGATGAAACAAAGATCCAAAAAGATTCTCTACATCATGCAGAGATCAGCTCCCAGTCTTAGATGGTTTCTTCTCCTGTCGTTTCGGCGACTAATTACAATTATAAAAATTCAAACCTGACGGTTTAAACGTGTGAAAGGACGTGTTTAATCCTCCCCCAATCCTATGATTTCGGTGGCTAAAATAGCCTTTCATTTCTTTTTTTAAGCTGCCGAAAGCTAAGGATTTCGGTAGCTAAGAAACACTTTTGAAGAAGCGCCTAAGCCACTGAAACCTGAGATTTGACTTAAATAAAATAAAAACTAAAACAAATGTATCTAACTTTATTACATCCATAAATCTCTAAAAAATGAGCTTTAAAAAAATAAAAAAATGTATTCTTTAAAAAGACATCCTATCACTTAAAATGAAATAACTCGATTGATTTATTTGAGAAGATAATAGGACCCAAGGTTTTTTCATGTATAATGGTATGAGTTTTAATATATTTTAAGTTAAGACTACTTTATATGGATAGTACATGTCATTCCATTTCTAGTGATATGTGGAATGTCACATAACTCCTCACAGTTAGAGAGTTATGGCCATGAGCAGTTGGAGAACCCAGGTTTGGGTAATGGACCCAAGTTTGTTTGATGAATAATGGTATGATTTTTGATATATTTGAAGGAAAGACTATTCTATATGGATAGTACATGTCATTCCATTTCTGGTGGTATGTGGAACATCACATAACTCCTTATGGTTTGAGAGTTATGGCCTTACGAAGTTGGAGGACCCTCATATGTTGGCTTGAAGCCCCAAAAGATCAAAGAAGTCAAAGAGCTTGCAAAGAAGAAATATTATTTAAATGATAAAATAAAGTGATAAGGTCAAGAAGGATTATTTAAATAATAAAGTGAAGTGACAAAATCAAAGAATATTATTTAAATGATAAAGTGAGGTGACAAAGTCAAGGACGAATATTTAAATGATAAAGTAATGGAGAACTTTCTAATTATGGAAAGTGGTTAACCCTAAAAATGAGGAAAATAGTTTAAGTGACCTAGAAATGGGTTGACCTAGAAATATGTTAAGTGACCTAGAAATTGGTTAAGTGACCTAGAAATGGGTTAAGTGACCTAGAAGATGCTTCTAAGGAAGATATTTGGGGAGTATAAATAAGACGCAAGGCTCTCTCATTTTATATCACACTTGAGCATATTGAATATCTATAGGTGAATGAGGTAACCAAAGGATATATAAGACAAATTTCAGAGGGAAGGTGAAGAAAAGAAGGCCAAAATTCAAGGGAGGACAAATTCTTTTGATGATGCTTTCTAAGGTATGTTATTTACAGGTCATCTCATCATTTTCACAATAAATTTTTTTCTAGAATGATTCAGACCGTGAAATTGATAGGACATTGAGGAAACATATCCAAGTATCTTTGGTAAAAATTACATCTTGTGGGTCGTTGTATTTTTGGAGTTACACTCCGTGGAAAATAGGGTTTGTGGCTAATCCTGAAACTAGTCTAAAACAGGTGTTTCAAGTAAAAACATATAACTTCTTCATAACAGATCAAAATTCAGTAAGACAAAATGTGTTGGTTAGATTACAGTCTGTAGTATTTTGTGTAACATTTTCAAATCAATTTAACAAATATTCCATGCGGGGAATTCTCTACAAGGTCTCTCTCTAGAATAAGCCAGAATTCAACAAGGTATGTCATTTTTTCTATAAATCCTTTTCTAAGAGGTTCTAAGTAGTGACACCTGGAGGAATTGCATAAAACAAACTAAAGAACATTGTGTACTATTTTCATATCTTTATTCATTACAAGTACATAGTTATAATTATTTCAAGTTAGGGTTGTTGACTAATCCCAAACTAGTCATATGAGACTAAAGAAAAGTTTGATGAAAATGCTAGTCTCTTGTTGTGAAAATTAAGGAAGGTTTGCAGGTATGTGATCATATACACCAAGTCTATTACATAGTTACAAATCATATTTGGATGATGAAATTGATGAGGACTTTTGGTTAAGGTACATGTTGGGTACATGGTTGAGACAAGTAGTTGATGAGTTGGCACATACATGAGGTGTATAGTTGATAATGTTGGTACATATTGATGAGTCATAGTTGATGAGTAGTTGATAAATGATTGATAGATACTTGGTGCATGGTTGGAGGCACTTGTCAGTAGTATTGTTGACACATGGTTTATGGATGATGTAACATACTTGTATTGGTATATTATTAGAAGGACATATTGATCTTGGTGATGATTATGAGTTGTTGTGTTATTGTTAGTTGATGCACATATTTTAGAGTTGTCTTGGTGATTGATCTTGGTGAGTAGATCTGATTTGGTTGATAAGATTGATGAGACAGGTTGTTGTGATAGGTTGTTTGGACAGGTTGTTGCGACAGGTTATGTGTACAGGTTTGGTGCATGGTTGATGCACTTGTTCATGGTACAGGTTTTGTACAGGTTTGATGCATGGTTGATGCACTTGTTCATGGTACATGTTTTGTATAGGTTTGGTGCATGGTTGATTCACTTGTTCATGGTACA
>JASDQU010411979.1:5145-15686 GCA_032191745.1 Picea mariana | reverse complement strand
CTCGTTATATTTTTTTTCTGTTTCCCTATTGAGTTAAATTAACCGCTACGATCAACTCCTAACTAAACCTCCAGCGCTCTATTCCTTCATTGAGTTACCTCTTTAACCCTTTTTACCTTTTCATAAAGTCAACTTAAAAATATAACATTAGTTTGGTTGACTTTTCCCCTTTGTGTGAGACTATGGTCTAGTGGGGATGCCTAGGCCACTAAGTCTTCCCAAACCTCTTCATCAAGAGGTGGGGGACATTACAGTCTCCCCTGCTAGAAATTGCTTGTCCTCAAGCAATTCCAAACCTGTCTCACGTACCACTTGTTCATTCTCCCACGTGGCATCCTCAATGGGTAAATCCTTCCACCTGATCAAATACTCTTTGATGCTTCTCTTCCTGAGCCTCTTCTCCCGAACCTCCAGTATCTCCTCCAGAATCAAGACCAATTGTCCCTCTTCGTCCAAGGGAGGCAACACCTCAAGGGGTGTGATGTGTTGGCCGATGGCATTCTTCAGGCAGGACACATGAAAGACATTGTGTATCCTGCTACCCTGTGGAAGCTCCAGCTCATAAGCCACGGCCCCTACCTTCCTGCTGATCCTGTAGGGTCCAAAGAAACGTGGTTGTAACTTCTCTGCTCCGCTTCTTTTTATAGAAGCCTGCCTGTATGGTTGGAGCCTTAGATAGACTAAGTCACCAACCTCAAAGGTACGCTCAACTCTGTGTTTATCTGCTTGGACCTTCTGTTGATCCTGTGCTTTCTGTAAATGATCCTTCAGCTCTTTGAAGATGTCTTGACTCTGCTGCACCCAACCCTGTACCATTGGAGCCCTACTGTCACCAAAAGCAATCTCCACAAAGGAGAGTGGATCATAGCTGTATAATGCCCTAAACGGTGTCATGCCTATGGACATGTGATGGGTGGTGTTGAGCAGTATTCCCCCAAGTGTAACCACCTGACCCACGCTTTCTGCAGCCCTGCCACATAATTCCTGAGATAACCTTCCACCCATTTGTTGACTATTTCGGTCTATCCATCCATCTGAGGATGATAGCTGGTACTAGGGGTCAAGGCCGTACCAACTAGTCTGAACAGCTCCTGCCAGAACGTACTCATGAACCTACTATCCCTGTCACTAACAATGGTTTTGGGTAGGCCGTGCAGTCTGAAGATCTCCCTAAAAAATACTTCGGCCACCTGTGTTGCACTGAAGTCTGTAGCTATGGAGAAGAAGTGTGCAAATTTCGTCAACCTATCCACCACTACGAAAATGCAGTCTTTCCCTTGGGCCTTTGGCAACCCTGTGATGAAATCCATGGATATGCTTTCCTACTTGTGCTCTGGGATGGGTAGGGGTTGCAGTAGTCCTGTCGGGTGAGTGTGCTCATCCTTGTTCTACTGACATGTAGTACACTCCTTGACATGCCTCATTACATCCTCCTTGAGGCCCTTCCATGAGAACCTCTCCCTCACCTGCATGTATGTCTTACCAATCCGTTGGTGCCCTACCATTGGTGAGTCATGACATGCCTGCAACACTTTGGCCTTGAAGGCCGAGCCAGGAACCAAAAAGATTCGGCCCTTATAATAGATGAGGTTGTTAACGATCCTGAAGTTATCGTCCTGTACTTGCTCGTCCATTAGCTGACAAGCGAACTGATCCTTTGCATACTCCATCACCAAGTGGTCCTTCCAATCAACAGACACGTTTGTCATGGCATAAATGGATGGCCTCCTGGACAATGCATCAGCCGCCACATTGTTCTTCCCTTTGACAAATTCAATGTCAAAGTCATAGGCCTGTATTTTGCTTACCCATTTCTGTTGCCTTTCATTTAAGTCCTTCTGCTTCAACAGATACTTAAGACTGTTATGATCTGATTTGACCACAAACTGTACATCTACCAGGTATTGCCTGAATTTGGCCAAAGCGTGCATGATGGCCAGCATCTCTTTGTCATAAATGTTGTAAAGTAGCTCAAGTCCCCTAAATTTTCAGCTTTCATAGGCAAGAGGGTGCCTGTTTTGCATCAGTACAGCCCCAATACCTTCTCCTGAGGCATCACACTCCAAGGTAAAAGGCTGGCCGAAATCTGGTAGTGCTAAGACGGGGCACGTGCTCATCACTTTTTTCATCTTGTCAAATGTAAATTGAGCCTCCTCACTCCATTTGAAGGCTCCTTTCTTAGTCAAATCGGTCAAGGCCGCACAAAGATGAGAGAACCCTTTGACAAATTTCCTGTAGTAAGTGCACATGCCTAGAAATCCCCTTAATTATGTGAGTGTCTTAGGTGTAGGCCACTCCATAATGGCTTTAATTTTCTCCTGATGTACCTGTACCCCCTTTGCTCCGATGATGTGACCCAAGTAAAGAACCTCTGTCATTCCAAACTCACATTTGGACTCTTTAGCATATAATGACTGCTTCTCCATGATAGACAAAATTTGATCCACATGCTGAAGGTGTTCCTCCCACATCCTGCTATAAATGAGCAAGTCATCAAAAAATACCAAAAGGTGCTTCCTTAACTGTTTGTTGAAGACAAGATTGGAACATGGTTGGAGGTTGGTTAACCCGAAGGGCATCACCAAGAACTCATAATGACCATAATGACACCTGAAAGTAGTTTTGGGATGTCCTCCTCTCTCATTTTGATTTGATGGTAGCCAAAGTGTAGGTCAATTTTTGTGAAATAGACAGCCCCATGTAGTTCGTCCAGTAGCTCATCAATCCTTGGTATAGGATACCTGTTTTTTATTTTCTTATTCAATGCCCGGAAGTCAATGCACATGCACACAGTTCCATATTTTTTCTTGACCAACACTATTGAAGAAGCAAAAGGGCTAGAGCTCGCCCTGATGTGCCCCATATCCAAGAGCTCTTTGATTGCTTTCTCTATTTCATCTTTATACTTCTTCGAATGCCTATATGGTGTGGTGATGACTGGTTTGGCTCCTGCCTCCAACTCAATAATGTGCTCAAACTCCCTGTCTGGTGGCACCCCTGGTGGGATAGGTCCAAACACCTTGTTGTGTTTGTCAATAATTTCTTGGATTTCTGGTGTGTAGTGGACCTTGCCCTGCTCATCCATACGTTCTGAAATCCTGCATTTAGCTGCATAAACTATCTCTTCTCTCCTGAAGATGGCCTCCATCCTCTTGGCCATAACTACCTTGGTTGAGTTACCTGTCATGCCTCGGAGCACTACCTTTCGTCCTCCCTCCTCTGTGAAGGACATCTCCATGGTCTTGTAGTTGGTGGTAATAGGCCCCAACGTACTAAGCCATTGAACTCCAAGGATGATGTTGGTATCCAGCAGGTCCATCACATAGACATCATGTATCAACTCATGCCTACCCAATGTAAGCTTCATGCCGGGAATGCACCTATCACAAGGCATGGTGCGCCCACCTGCTACCTCCACCTTGAACCCTTCAAATTCCACCGTGGTATGTGCCTCCCCCGCAACAATGCTGAGTCAATGAAGTTGTGAGAAGCTCCCCCATCAATCAACAATGATACCTTTTTCCCTTGCAAGACTCCTCTCATCCTGAAAGTGTTATATTTGGGCACTCCGCTGATAGATGCCAAGGTGGCTATCTCCTCAGTCGTATTGTCCTGTCCTGCGATCTCCTCCTCTGTTGTCTCTGTGGTGTCTGCCTCTATGTTTTGTATCTGGCCGAAACCCTCATCTTCCTCATTGTCTGAAGTTACTTCTATATACTGCACTTGACCACGACCCATACATTTGTGTGATGGGTTCCATGGCTCTTTGCAAGTAAAGAAAAGTTGCTTCCTCTTCAATTCCCTTATGGTGTTTTCATCCACTCTGCCTCGGCCCCTATCAAACCCCCTTGGGTCACATCCTCCTTGGTTCATTGGAGGTCTCTGATCTCTCCCTCCTGTGTTAAGAGGTGGTCTCGACACAAATTTCGGCTTGGCAGCTAGCCCTAGATCTCTCGTCCTCCAAATAGCATCCGGTAGGTTGGTAGGCTTAAAACCCTTTACCCAACCCTTCAAGGGTTCCATCAACCCTTCAATGAAGAGCATCATGAGTCTGGTTGGTGATATATCCTCCACCATGACTGCTAGCCTCTGGAATTCTTCAATGTACACTTTTGTTGCTCCTGTCTGCCTGAATTGTGTGAGCTCCCGAAAGTGCAACTCAGGATCCCCCTGATCAAATCTGTCAATGAGCCTCTGAGTGAACTTTGTATAGGTCACTATCTGATTGTGGCCTAGTTAAGTCCATGATACCACCAATCATGAGCTTTTCCATCTAAGTACATGGTGGAAAACTTGGTGGCTTCCATTTCCCTCATGGGATTAAGCTGTAGATAAGTATCCAGCTTTTGAACCCATGCATATGCTATCATCTTGGTCGTACCATCAAAGTAAGGGATTTCCATCTTCCCCGCTCTACGTTCAAACTCATAATTACTCTTGTGGTTCGGCCTAGGCTTGTTTTTTAATTTGAGCTGGCAGTATTGATCCAGGGACATCTGCCTCTGAATCATCATATCCAATGCATGGTACTCCCTGGTACACTGCGCCATCTGCTCAACAAAATCATCCACCTGCTCATGTTGCACCTGTTCATCTGTGAACATGGGTAAGTACAGTCTAGGGGTAACCTTGCTACCCATATGTCCATGTGGAGTACCTCTCCCATGGCTTCCCTCGGACTGATGATAGGAAACATGTTCGGAATTATACCTGGGAGCCCTTTCCGGATTATACCTGTTTCCACCGTGTGATCCACGGATTTCTCTGTTTTCATACACCTCTGGACCCTTCCCCTTGTGAGTCATTTGCATCAATAGTTCGCATATCCTAGTCTGGTTCTCATCCACCTTCTTCAGGTTGTCATCTACTTTCTTCAATGTCTCAGTGATTTCGGTTTGCCCTCTTCGGGTTATATTATAGTTTTCCTACGAGTGGACAACCAGTTTACCTTCTGATTGGTTTAGTGCTTTATTAAACTCCCGTGCTAAGTAAGCCAAGCCCTGGGGCTCACCATCATCACCTGAACCCTCCATCTCGGCCTTTGTTTCACTTGCCTGTTTCTTCCTTCGGCCCATAAAAATACCACTGTACCTTTGCATGCGCTAATCCTCACAGGTTGGGAGGATCAGAGCTCTGATACCATTGTAATGTTCCCAAGCCAATCTTTTTGTTTGGAAACACTAACTAACCACTGATTTGATTATTTACTGTTGTGTATGCAGGTTGCCCATGAACATTTCAGCCTTAGGGTTTATTCAGTTATTCAACCACATTTATACAAGAAGCATTTCCACATATGAAGATCTCAACAATACACAAGATAGGAACTACAAACAAGATCTGAACTTTATTATAAGAAAGCAAGCACCTGATACAATAGAGAATCAGATCTGGAATAGCTTCAGATGGCTTCTAGACAATAATATGAGATGCATACAAAATGCTCCCGGAGATACAAAGTAAGCCTCCCAAAGGCTGCAATATAAGATGAACGCTCCAATACAAAACTAGGGTTTGGCCTAACCGTCAAGCTGTTGGTATGGCCTGCTGAAGACAATGGAGACCAAGGGTTCGGCCCTCCTGAAGATGAAGACTCCCAAATGTTGCCAAACTCCTCCAAGTGATAGATCAGGGCAATAATAGCCTCCTCTTGAGGTATGGAGCCCAAATACTGATGCCTCCTCCTCCAACTGCAGAAACCCCAAACTGGTACGGCCCCCCTGAAACACTGAATATGGCCAATAATTCGACCTGGCTGAATAAGGTCTTTGAATCAACTGAAACTCTCTAGGATGATAGATCGAGCAGTCACAAACCCCTGAGAGAAGTTTCAAGGTCAGATCTGAGGTATAGCCTCCTAGATCTGCAAATAACTGAATCACCAAATCGTCCTCTCTCTTCTGAAGCCGTCCCAACCTGCAGACAATGATAGGGACGTGATAACTCCTCAAGGAAGCCTCCAAACTGATGAGTAAGGGCCTACAAGCAAAACCCTAATGTTGAATTCTCCCAAAGCTTCCTCAATAGGCTGGATCGAACTGTTCTTCCACAAATGGTGCGCCCTTGCTGGAAAACCCTAACTGGTACGGCCCTACTAATCCTCCTAAATAGATGATGGATGTAGAATGGTGTGGGTGGAATATTTCATCCCCGAGACCAAGCTTGGAACAAGGTGAGTGGAATCTTTCACCACTGAGTTGTTCTCTAGGGTTTGTAATATCAAAACCCTCAAAATTGTATGCTCGAGAGCATCAACAAGCAAATACCAAATATCCAAGATGAAATGAGAGGTGTGCCCTAGCCTTCTCTTTATACGTTTTTCTGTTTCCCTATTGAGCTAAGTTAACCCCTAGGGTCAACTCCTAACTCAACCTCCAGCGGTCTATTCCTTCATTGAGTTACCTCTTTAACCCTTTTTATTAAGTCAACTTAAAAATATAACATTAGTTTGGTTGACTTTTCCCCTTTGTGTGAGACTATGGTCTAGTGGGGATGCCTAGACCACTAAGTCTTCCCAAACCTCTTCATCAAGAGGTGGGGGACATTACAACAATCAAACTTAAATTGTTTATATTTTTTTAATTTTAATTTTTACAATTTAGTATTTACTATTTATTTACCATCACTAACTATAGCTCTCAATGTTCATACAAGTTAGGTACCCAGCGCCTTAATGACTTGGTATATGTTTACTACAATCTAAGGTTGTGGGTGAAGCAACTTGACAAAGAAACTGACATAGAAGCCATTTGATTGGATAACATTAACACCACCAGTCAGTGGAGGGTGGAGATTCGGGAGCTTGAGATGGAGAAGGCTGCCGAGTGGTTGGAGGAGCATGCAGATAATTTGAGGGAGGAGGAGGACGACGACGATGTTCCACTTCCAGTGGATACAGAGGTTGAGGAGGAGATTGGACTTCCAGTGGATCCAATGCCACCACCACCTCCACGGAGAGCCATACCTGGAGTTGGACTTGGGTCCGTTGGGACTAGGAGGAGGCAACACATTTTTCCTTCCACCTTGTCCCCATCACTTACCATTTCAGATGGAGCACCTGAAGCAGTTGGAGCTTCCACTCCAAGCTCATCTAGAGTACCTCCACGACCACCTATTGCTTCCAGAGGAAAATTGGTGCCCTTTACCCGTAAAAGGGCTAGAGCAGCACAGCCTAGAGGGAATCAATGATTTGGATTCCTATGATCTATCATTTTCATTTTATCATGTACTCTTTAGTATCTGGATGCCTCATGATGATTTATCTCATGAGATACATTTATTTTGATCATTTGATGTGATTTTGTATCTACTATCATCCTATTAGGAACATGTTTTAGAATTTGCATTTTCGTAATGATATGTGACCACTTGACATCTTATGCATCTTATTTATTGGTTGTATTTTCATATTTATGTAGCAAAGTGTTTATTTGATGTTGTTGTTGCTTTACAAGTTTAAAAAATTGAAAAAAAATGAGTGTTTTTGTATTTTTTTGAGGTCTTGCGGCTTTTTCCAAAATATTCCGACATTTTCCGCCGATGTCGCCGAGAAGTTACATTTTGAACCCTCGCCGACACTTTCCACGACACGACATATACAACATCGATACAAACCACTCACAATGGCACAAGGTGGAGGCAAGTCTTCCTATTTTGTGCCAAAGGGGGTTGGAAAATAAATAACTAAACTAAAGCACTCCTAGCCACACAACCTTGTCCTAACGACAAGTGGGGCAATGAAAAAAAAAAGGAGAAAATTAAATGCACACCTAGCCTTATGATTTTGGGGGTGGTTTTGCCAAACTCTCACTCAAGATGTAGGCACTAATAAGCTTTACAAAAAACAAAAAATTAAAACAAGAAGGCAAGCCACTTGGGGACCCCCTTTGGGCTTGCTTACAATGCTTAGAAGAGAGGAAAATGATTGGGTTTTGTTACCCACTCAAAAGGAGAGTCATTGGTGTGTGTTGTGACTGAAAATGGGCAGCATAACCCCTTGACCTGGCGAGAACCTGCAAAAACCAGCAAGTTATTGCTTGTTGGAAATGCTGCAACACACCCAAAAAAATCAAGAAAATTTTTGTTTTTCAACAGAAATTTTCTGCATACAAATATCAGAAAACTTATATAATAAAATGACCTATCTAAGAGTGTTAGCAACCAAAATATGAATATGAATATGACAGAAAATGAAAGGGGAAAAGACTAAGAAGTTTGAGTGAGCTATGAGGGTAACTTCTAGCTTGAAGCTATCCCAACAAAGCCCTTGAAACAACCTGCAACTATTGAAACACAATGTGAGATAAGAGTAGATATGAGTTGCATAAACAAATAACATAAACTAGTTTATATCATTAGCTATTCAACACATTTAGGTCAGCAACTACACTATTGCTAAACCTATCTAAGCAAACTAATTTACTTATGAACTCTACTCAATATTCCACAAAATACACAAAGGAACAATGTCACCTCATATGCATGGAAGCACCAAGACAAAACGTTTGTACTCCAAAATCCTCCAAAGCCTTTCTTATTATGAAATGGAGAGGTTGCAGCAACTAATTGCTCCAAGCTCCCCTAGTGCAAAATGGAATGAAAGCAAGATGAAAGATGAGAGAGGAATGAGGCAAGAAAATGGTAGCATAACAGTACTCAAGAGATGGCGAGGAAATGAGTGAGGGGGGGCCTCTATTTATACCTTGAAAGGCAAAGTGACCCCTCTTGTATCAATGCCAAGTGTCAAAACCCAAGGGAAAGTGGTGATCTCAAGGAGGGGGGGGCACAACTTTAGGGTTTGGGTGAGGATTGGTGAGGTGGAGATGAGTTGGAGGGGGTGGGACACACTCAAGAGGTGACGTGGGAGGCTAGGGAGCGCGCACATGTCGAAAGAGGGGCCCACAACTCCATCAAAGGTAAGTTCCAACGTTTTCTCATGGGAGGAGGCGCAAATCCCCCTAGGGGCATGAGGGTTTGAGTGAAAGGTGAATTTAGGGGGTGTAAAAAGGTTGGGTAAAGGCTGGTTTAGGCTAGGAATAGGTTTTCTCATCACTTTCCACCTTTACATTACTCTATTTGCTCAAACATTACACAAATGACATTTTTCCTATGTCATGACTAGCAATTAAAATTGTTGTTTTGACTGACTAAGACTCCCTAACGACAAACACCTAGCAAACGTTGTCCGACTGAGCTGAAACTTGGTCCAAGGGTGTAGGGTGTCTCATTCCATTTCCTTTGAACACAAATACCCCTAACAAAAGCCCAAGGACCTAGTTTTTACATTATTTATCAAAAATTAATTAAAATTAAATCACCTGATCCTCGACTACTCTGTCTAGGCCAACTCCTAGCAAAGCCAAGGGGGGTAGTCCCTAAGAAAATTAAATCTAAGGTTTTATCTTAATCTAAAAGCAAAAAAAGATTCTAGGAGTTTTGTTGCAATCAACAAGCAAGATATATAAATAAGATCACATCAACAACACATCATTGAGATTACACTAGCAGCATAGACAAAATATGACTTTGAGATTTAAGCATTCAATATACCACTCACATGAAAAGATAAAGATTGCTTATGCTGAAAAATAAAGCATTCAAGATATTGTATACAAGATACCACTTGCATAAAAAGGATATAGATACTTGAACTGAAGTGATAAGCAAAAAGTAATGACCAGTGCCAAATAGTGAAAATTGTTGCTTAGATGTTATGCCACAAGTTGTTGATGAAAGATAAATGCTTGCAAGTGTTGCTTGTAGATTTTAGAAGTTGCTTTAATGTTGAGTGATTATTATGAAATGACCAAGTTTATTATGAAATTGCTTGTCAAAGTGAAATACTTGAAAATAAACTAATCTAATATGTGGCCTCTCTAGAGGCTATCCCTTTGCTTGGAAATTTGCGGAGAACTTGCCAAAGACCAAAGACTTCACCAACAAGCTCAATGAAGGTGTCGGAGGTCCAACACGGGGAGAACCTAGATCTCAAAGTTCTGGTCTGACTTCACACACTCCCTTCATGCGATTTTCCTAACATCAAGATAACTCATTTTGAGATTGTTCTATTAAACTAAATCCACACTAACCGGCCCCGGTTCTGATGATTTCCCCAGATCGAGCTAAGCTCGCAAGGGCTCAGAGCATACATAGGGGAGCTGAGGGGATGGGTTTATTTGCAAATAAAAGAAATTGCAGTAAAAGTACATGTGTGACTAATTACTAAGTCTGCATTGTCCAGCCTCTTTTTAGAGGAGCTGAGGGGACTGGTTTATTTGCAAGAAAAGTAAAATGACAAGAAAATAAATGTGACTAATTACTACTGTCCACATTGTCGAGCCTCTTTTCAGAGGAGCTAAGAGTACTAGTTTATTTGCAAAAGTAAATGAGTGTGAAATTGAAAGATTGCAAATTGAAACTAACTAAGCAATTAAAAAAAGTTACTTTGCAAAAATTTAAATCTAATCTAAAGATTTGTTGTGTAGTGCTTAAGATTGATTATGATTCCTTTTACTTAATCTTAAGATATGAAATGAATTTGC
>JASDQU010411975.1:7930-18379 GCA_032191745.1 Picea mariana | reverse complement strand
AAAGATTTGAAAGAATTTCACGGTTTCTTCATGATCTGCTACAATCTTTGACAGATTTGAGCTATTTTCAAAAATCTTTAAACGATTCAGCCTTCTGCTTGAATCTTTAACGAATTGAAGCGAAATCTTCAAGTTCTTTTAAACTTCTTTCGTTCTGCAGCTCTTCTGCGTCAATATTTGACGATTCTTTGAGAAAATTGTGCAGGGTTTCTTCTTCTGCGTTCTCTGCGTCCAGGATCTTTCGAGCGCTTTCTGCTCTGCTTCCTCCGCAAGCTTCTTACGGCGACCTTTAAAGAGTATTGCATACAGCTTTCCAAGCCTTGTGAAAAGTCTGTGATGCGTGCTCTCAAGATCCGTGAGGCTCTGCGCTGTGAGGATCGAGTTGCTCTCCCAACTGTGTGAAGAGGCTTACTGCTGAAGCTCTGATACCGTGATAAATTGTGAAGGACAGAGAAATGCAGAGAGAAAAGAATAGTATATTCAAATGTATGAAGAAGTACAGAACATAACTGAAGAAGCACCTACAATAGGAAATAGCTGAGCTTATATATGCTCAAGCAAGACAGAATTAGAAAGTACAACTGTCCAGTACAGCTGGCAGTGTACGGTTAGTCTGTTGAGGATACAATATATTTAACAATGATGACAAAGCAGGCCATAGGTTAGATTCTTGGTTAGGAGATGAAAGTAGCGTTTCAAAAGTAGAAATAGAGAGAGAGGCCCCAAAGGATAGAACCAATTCCAACTTTATCTATGGCCACCATGACAAGCACCACTCAACCTCAAGCACTCCACATCTTCAAGTACATAAACGCAACCAAAGTAACTATATTGATTGACAGTGGGAGTACTGACAATTTGATTCATACTCAAATTGCAAAGAAATTGAACATGATGGAACATCTTCAAGTACATAAACACAACCAAAGTAACTATATTGATTGACAGTGGGAGTACTGACAATTTCATTCATACTCAAATTGCAAAGAAATTGAACATGATTATCCATCCTATCACTGACTTCAGAGTAACCATCCCCAAGGGATACTACTACTTAATGTGATGGAAAACGTCCTAAGGTTGACTTAATTGTCAACGACTACTAAATGTGATCCTCAACATATGCTATCACTATTGGTGGTGTTTATGTTGTGTTAGGAGCTCAATGGTTAGCTGCAATGGGTAATGTCGTTTTAAACTTTAAATACTGAAAAACAGTTGTCAAGGTTCTATCAATATGGAAGGAAATACATGTTCCATGGAATACAAAGTCCCCCCACATAGATAGTCTCATGCCATAAGATGGATAAGATGATCAAGAAGGGAGCACTTGCCTACTTCTTCTATTGCTATGCAGTGCAAAAGGCACTAAATAAAGGAGAAGATTTGAAGGAATTGCATAGGATACGTGAAATTTATTATACCATTAAGACCTACCTCATTGCCTTCCTTCAAAAAGATTTAGAGACCATGTTATAAAGATAATACCAAGATCATGGCCTGTCTAGGTAAAATCGTACTGGCATTCCTATAGACACAAATATGAAATGTAATGATTGGTTCAAGAATTGCTAGATTATGGGGTAATAACTCGCAGTAAATGTCCTTACTTGGATCCAATGATTCTTGTGAGGAAAAGGATGGCTCCTGTAGGTTATGAATCGATTATTGAACCCTAAACAAGATAACTGTCATAGATAAATTCCCTATTCCATTTGTAGATGAACTATTGGATGAATTGAATGACACAAAACATTTTTCTAAACTAGACTTAAGATCTGGATATTATCAAATTAGAATACAAAAAGAAGATATTCCTAAGATTTCTTTATGCACCCATGAAGGACTATAGGGATTTCATGTAATGTCTTTTGTTTTTTCAAACACTCCAGCGACCTTCCAAGCAATCTTGAATGACTTATTTTGTCTACAGCTACGGAAGTTTGTGCTAGTATTTTTTGACGACATACTTATTTACAACAAACATGGGAGATTTGAAGCATGTTGAGATAGTATTAAAATTGCAAGAGGACATTAAGTTATATGCAAAAAGATCCAAATGCAGTTTTAGACAAAAGTAGATTGAATTCTTGGGTCATATTGCTTCAATAGGAGTTAAAGAAGATCCCAAGATAAAAACAATCATTGAGTGGCCTAACCCTAAAAACATTACACTACTAAGAGGATTTCTTGGTCTTATGGGATACTATAGAAGATTCTTTAAAGAGGACTCCAAGAGGACTCAATAACAACGTTATTGAAAAAAAGATTCCTTCAAATGGCACGAGGCAGTAGAATTATGATTCCAAAAGATAAAAGAGTTAATGCCCTCCACTCCTCTCCTAGCCACCTTCAACTTCACTAGGTCAATTTTCCTTGAATGAAACACATTTGAGATAGGGATAGGAGTAGTGTTCATGTCGGCAAGGCATCCCATAGCATTTGAAAGCTACAAGTTGAAATCAAGAGAGTTGTTACCTCTCAGACCCACACTTAAAGATATTCAAGTCCTTGAATGAAGTGAAACACTAGGGAACTTAGGAAGGTTGCCTGTTGTCGCCACAACAATTATTCCTCTCACTTTAGACTGATTCTTTACCAACACAAGGGGGAAACCCTAGAAAATAAGTTTATGATATTTGTTGGAAATGAAGGGATAGTGGACTACCAAGACTTGTGTCTATCCAATTTGGGAAATGGAGTCAAGATCAAAGAGCAAGAGGGTTTGAACTTTGAATATTATGGAGAAGATGGGATTAATCCATTCATTGATGTGCCATAATTAGTCCAAAACAGATTTTTAGGTTATGCAAGAACCCTTATACAAGATGCATCATCACAACCATGAAATTACAATCAAGTAATAACATGCAACCATGAAAAATTAAAGAAATTGTCACATATGAAACCACAAATGAAGTAAACAAGGTAGAACAACCTTCTTATAGAATGAACAACCAACAATACATCATATCTTCAAATCTGATTTCATTACAAGATTGAGAGAGTCATAACATGCTACACGTAATCTTTTTTCTTGGCTAAAAAAGCCCTCAAACATAAGTGAACAGCCCTAACTACAAAATTACAGCAGCAAACTTCTCCAATTATCCAATGTTACCTCAAAAGTTATGGAGGGTTTCAGCTAAACCCTAACACCCTCTTATTGGAGCAAGACTGTTGTTCTTCAAAGATTATTTTAGCAACAAAAACAATGGCAATCCTTGCAAAAAAAACCCTATTTATCCATGAAAAAGAAAAAGAGATGGAAAACCTCACGTTGAACTTGTCCCTTGACTTCTTCCTCCCAAAGATATTCAACTAAGCTTGGAGGGGAACTCCCATTTTTCCAACCATGCCTTGAGCAAATGAATCCTTTCCTCTATCTATATCTTTCAAATCAAACCCCAATTCATGAAATAATATTTCTTTCTAGAATCCTCCTTGAGTAGAGTGCTCCCTTTTTTCCTTTTGAATGAATAAAATGGGTCCATATTGTCACCTATCATTTTTCTATTTCATGAAATCTTTTTAAAACATGTGTTTATTATTCATTTGATGGTTTGACCATGTCAACAATGCCAAATGGCATCTCTTTATGCAAAGATATTTCCTCCAAATACGTAGAAATGCCTTTTACAAAGTGTTTTACTCCAAATCCCTCCTTAAAGGTTAAACATGTCTCCAAATATGTAGAAATGGTCTCGAACAATGTGTCCTTACCCCTGAATACCTCAACAGGGGAAATATGCTTCTAAATATATGAAATGGATTAAATAATGTTTCCTTACCCCCAAAAGTTCTCCTCAAAGGGGAAACACGCCTAAGCACCATGTTGCCGCCTGAACTAACACCCTTGTGAAAAGTCCCAACACATGTGCTAACTAGGGCAACAAAATGGGAAGTGCACCACTATCACCTCAATACACTTTCCCCTTCACTTTAGGCCAACTCCTAGAAGCCAAGGGTGGATCCCTATTTGTGAAAAGTAAACCTCTTTAAGTAAATTATACCCACACAAGCTTATGGATTTACTTTAATGAATCCAAAATATGTGTAACAAGATCATGCACAAGGATTCCAACAAGTGATTAAATGCTTTAAAGATAAACAATTAGAAACAATAGCAATAAAGTATATCCACTTGAAAGAGAGGGTTAGGATATATTGGATGTGTGTGCCAAATAAGATATGTAATACAAACAACATTACCAACTTCAGATTTGTATTTATATGGCTATCACTCAATTGATGGAACTTCAAAGAGGTAAGAACCATGTTCAGGCTACTTTAGGGCACAAAGAGAAACCAATTAGCACAAATCAATGGTGCAATGTGTGCTTGTGATTAACAATTGATTAGATGCTAAGAAAGGACAATCTTAGGGCTGTCCCTCAACTTCTAAATTTGTTTAATGATAAAATAATGCAGAAATTTCAAATTTAGAGCATGAAAAAGACCATCCAAGAGAGAGATTATGCACTAGAGAACAAGACGTCTTATGCATTCACTTGGGAAAGATATATACTATGGAAAAAAAGCCCAACAAGTGTTAGAGACAAGTTCTAAAGATATATAACCATTAACCAAGAAAGAACCTGTGAAATAGACGGTGAATCCCCCTAGGTTTTCCATGTCAACACTCGAAATTCACCAAAATAATCTCTAGATAAAAGATAAGCAACAATAAGAACTTTAGAGATTAAATTCACCACTAGATGTGTAAGATAAATTTGTAGAAACAATCTAGAAATGAACTAGAGGCTAGGTATGGGTGAGAATATACCTTTAAGCACCAAACCTTAGCCTTAGGATTTCACCAAATCTGATTTTTATTTCTGCAATTTGTTGATGATTACAGTTGCATGAGACATCCTCCAGGACACAGACCTGAGAGAGAGCCCATGAGTTGGGTGTGTGGTTCCTATCTGAGACAAAACTGGAACGTTGTGCTGACCTCCTCTGTGTAGAGAGTTGAGATGATACTCCAGATGATTCTCCTGTGTAACGCAGTGAGAAAGAAGCTCTGCTGAGTTGGACGTGCCTGTGGCTAAGCATAGGTGAGTATGTGAAAAATCCCATGAGTTGGGTGCATCGTTCTGAGACAGAGATGAAGCGATGTATTAGCCTCCTCTGAGCAGAGAGTTGAGATGATGTGATACTCCAGATGATTCTCCTGTGTAATGCAGTGAGAAAGAAGATCTGCCGAGTTGGACGTGCCTGTAGTTGAGCACAGGTGAACATGATCCTAGTGGTTGAGCACTAGTGAGTGTGGTTCTCTTATGAGACATAGTGAGATAGAGATGTGGACATCCCTGTGGCTAAGCACAGATGGATGTGCCCCTAGTGTCTGAGCACTAGTGGGTGTATGATATCCCTTGCTATATTGTTCAAGAGTCATACTTACCTGTAACCCTATTTGTGATGTAAAGGGTACAGGTCGGCCCCACCTTAATGTAAAAGATAATTAATGTAAAAGATAGTTAATATGGTAATTATTAATTATATTGTGAGTTATTGAGGTCGGCCCTGTTGTGCCAATATACACCACTGATGATAGGTTCAGTCTAATATAAGTAAAGGTAAATTCCCCATTTCATATCACAACTGTGAGTTTGGATATTTCAGAAAACACTTGTTCTTGGGAAAAGTGCACACCTCTCTTGGGCGCTAGTCTTCTAAGGTTTGTGAGCACCCTCTTGTGTGCTAGGTATTTATGGTGGTGGAGGTCTTTCTCTTGAAGAATATAGTAAATGATTGGTTGGGTTTTCTTCCCTTGTTGAGAAGGGTTTCCTAGGATACTTCTTGTGTACTTGTGCATGGAGTTTCTTCTTGTGATCTTGGTTGCTATAACAAATTGTTTATAGTTTAAGTATAATGCTAAAAATGGAATGAACTTCTAAGCCTAGTTTACTAAAAAATCAACATGGAATCAGAGCATAGGTCTTGAAGAACCCATTGCACAAGCTTCTACCAGTCATTCCTCTTCTTTTGCAGAACTGTACGACCCTCCTAGGGTTTCCAGAAAATCTGTATGACCCTCTTCTTTTGGGTGTTTCAACACTTCACACTTGGATGTTGGGGCTGAAATTTGGACAAGAGGGTACGACCTCCTTCAACGCACCTCCAGAAACTCTTAAAGTGAAATTCTGAGAATTTTGGATTTTTGGCCCTAGGGTTTTGCAAATTTCTGTAGATTTTTGGTTTTAGGGTTTTTGCAACTCTTTGAAGAAGCCTTCAAGACTACTTGTGTTCTTCTGACTTTCAAGGCTTATTGTTGGCAGTCATAAGCCCAACAAAGCCTAAGGTTGCTAGCCTAGCCTAGCCGTTAGGTTTTCTAGCCCAGTTGACAAGGGTTTGTGAAGAATCTAAAAATATGATGAACAAAACTATGATGGAAGATAAGATTGATGGATCAAGCAACTTCAAGTTCCTCAAAGACAAGACTTCAGAGGAAGACTTATTGTGGGTGATACAAAAAGGTTTACTAGAGACAACTATCAATGAATGGAAGGAAGATGACGTCAAGGAAAGGAAGCCAATCATCTACTCAAGATCTTACATTGAAGGGATATGTCGATGTGGATTGGGCAGAGAACGCAGTAGACCGGAGGAGCACATCCGGGTGTTGTTTTACCTTGGGGTCTGCCATGGTTTTCTGGTGCAGCAGAAAATAGAGCTCTATGGCCTTGAGTACTACAGAAGCAGAGTATATAGCATTGAGTGTGGCAGTCCGCGAAGCAGTGTGGCTTCGCAAGATTCTGACAGATGTACTTGATCATGAGATGGATCCTATTATTCATTGTGATAGCCAGAGCTGTGTGAAGCTCTCTGAGAACCCTGTGTTTCATGATAGATCGAAACACATTGAGATAAATTATCATTATATCAGAGACATGATGCAGAGGAAAGCATTACACATGCAGTACCTTCCTACGCATGAGAATATTGCAGATATCTTCACCAAACCGCTTGTCAAGACAAAGTTCGAGTACTTCCGTGAGATACTTGGCCTGGTGGAGAATGCCTCCCTAGATGAGAGGGAGTGTTGATGATTACAACTGCGTGAGATGGGCGTGTGGTTCCTATCTGAGACAAAATTGGAACGTTGTGCTAACCTCCTCTGTGTAGAGAGTTGAGATGATACTCCAGATGATTCTCCTGTGTAACGTAGTGAGAAAGAAGATTTGCTGAGTTGGACGTGCCTGTGGTTGAGCACAGGTGAACGTGTGGAAAAGCCCATGAGTTGGGTGCATCGTTCTAAGACAGAGATGAAGCGATGTATTAGCCTCCTCTGAGCAGAGAGTTGAGATGTTGTGATACTCTAGACGATTCTCTTGTGTAACACAGTGAGAAAGAAGATCTGTTGAGTTGGACGTGTCTGTGGTTGAGCACAGGTGAACGTGATCCTAGTGGCTGAGAACTAGTGAGTGTGGTTCTCCTATGAGACACAGTGAGATAGAGATGTGGACATCCCTGTGGTTGAGCACAGATGCATGTGCCTCTAGTGGTTGAGCACTAGTGGGTGTATGAGATCCCTTGCTATATTGTTCAAGAGTCAGACTTACCTGTAACCCTATTTGTGATGTAAAGGGTACAGGTCGGCCCCACCTTAATGTAAAAGATAATTAAGATGGTAATTATTAATTATATTGTGAGTTATTGAGGTCAGCCTTGTTGTGCCAATAGACACCACTGTTGATAGGTTCAATCTAATATAAGTAAAGGTAAATTCCCCATTGAGGAATCATATCACAAGTGTGAGTTTAGAAATTTCAGCAAACACTTATTCTTGGGAAAAGTGCGCACCTCTCTTGGGCGCTAGTCTTCTAGGGTTTGTGAGAACCCTCTTGTGTGCTAGGTCTTTATGGTGGTGGAGGTCTTTCTCTTGAAGAATATAGCAAAGGATTGGCTAGGTTTTCTTCCCTTGTTGAGAAGGGTTTCCCAAGATATTTCTTGTGTACTTGTTCATGGTGTTTCTTCTTATGATCTTGGTTGTTGCAACACATTATTTATAGTTTAAGTAAAATGCTAAAAATGGAATGAACTTCATGCTTAAGCCTAGTTTATTGAAAAATCAACACAATTTAATTTCTAGATTTGAGAAATGCCTTAAATCAACATACAAAATGTTAGATAAGACCTTGAACCATGTATCTATAGCTCTGTTTTTATTCTTAGGGTTACGAATCAACAATTAAGTGCAAACCCTTGAATAAGCTAGTCTAGGAAATGAAATGAAGCATTAACTTTGCACTAGACTATGAAATAAATCTAAATAAAGATTTTATTTGATTTTTCATTATTAGATTTCTTTCTAAAACAAAAAAGGTATTTTTTTTGGATTTATAGGGTTTTTTGGTTGGTCATTGGGAGAAGACAAGTGCCTTTCTCCAATTAGGGCTTAAGAGGTCAAGAAGTATGTCCCTCTAAGATTTGTTCACTTCTATCTTAAGGACTAGAGCAAGAGGTTAGAACCCTAAGGGTAGAATAATCTCTAACCTAATCAAGATAAGGTATGAAGACCAAGGCCCTACAAGAAGGGATTCCACAAGGGAAAAACCTTCACCGACAAGATCAATTATGGCTTGAATAAAATACCAAAAACCCTTGTCAAGGAACCAAAGGAAAAACAAGACAAGAGATTGAGCACTTATAAAACCAACAAAGGAAGATGGAAGAGATAGAAACCCTAAACATCTTCCTTCCAAGTGGTTAATTAACTCTTCAAATGGATTGATCTTGCTAGCTAGTAGATGTCTTGAACATTCACAACTAATCTTTAATGTACCAAGAAAATAACCAAGAAAGAGAGAGCTCCAAGAATTGACACCAAAACCTCCAATAGGTAGATCTTCAACAAATTGTAATCTCAAATGATATCCAACAACAACAACCAATTGGAATGAGAGGAGAGCCCTTATTTATAGATGTGGCTTCTACATCCTTCTCATTCTTTATTATTTTATTATTTTCTATCTCCCTAAAATTAGCCCAGGGGAATCAAAAAAATTGACTTGTCATCCACACAAAGAAGGAGACTAAGTCAAATACAAGTAAAACATGCCACATGTACAAAACCCTCATGAGAAGGGGATGTCCCATAAAGAAAGAAGGAGACTCGGTGAAGGAAATCAACATTCCATCAAAAGACTGTAGTGGAAGCCTCAAAACATGGTGTGTACATCTCCCAAGCATGAAAATTTCCAATGTCTAGCCTTTAAGTGTGGAACGACCTCATGGAAAGGGTGAGAAAAGCCTCAAAAGGTGGACGACTCCTCAAATAATGCTCATAAACTCTCAAAATATGCCTCCAAGGCATGACCATGTCCATATCTTATGTCAAGTCACATCCATGAAGCATGGAAGTGACCCTTTAAGTCAAAAATTGGGTCAAAAAACTCCCAAAGGATAAAGTGACGTCCAAATGAGTGGGGTCCATCCTCAAATCAAGTGTAGAATAGCTCAAAAAATCACAAAATGTGAAAGCGCTCTAGGATTCTCAATGTGGCATGTGTAGAGGTGATTCATGCAAATGAAAATAGCCCATCCGTGCCTCAAAGGATGTGATCGATGCCTTGGGATATGTGTACTTCCTCAAGAAACGTAAAACCGAGTGAGCATTTGCAAAATCATCTCCAAGAGTAGATGGCCAATGTGTGATACATACATAAGATAGGAGTCCATGCTTAGGCATAAGATAAGTGTGCTTTAAATAGGTATGGCGACCTTTACAACATGAACAACACTTTTACATTACATACAAAGAAGTGAGAGAGACTAACAACTCCCCTAGATCATGTGTTCTAGTAGATCCATCCCAAGATACTTGCATGCCTACCCAAATCATAAATGACCAACATGGTGACGAGTTACTTACAACAAGGGGCAGTTAACTGGAGCCACAAGAGCAATGCATATCTTGAAATGGTGACTAAAAGTATGGGCCATGACCGACCAAAAGGGGTATGGAGATACTACCTAGGCCCCTCACTGATACATAAACATCTAAGCATGGCCTAATACAATACATGAGTACAAAGATAACTACATTTTTTGGCTTGTTATCCCCGATCTCTAGGGATAACTAGGAGATCATGTCTCGAGGCCCACAGATCCTAGACATGAAGTACCGAGAGCAGGATTGACCTGAGCATGGCCCTGGAGGGCCCATCCTTCTTCTTCGCCAGACTTGTCCTGTCAACAACAACAGCTTCCATAACCATCGGCTTGGACTTGCATCAGAGGAGACTCTTGCTCCATGAGGTAATTGGTCCAAGGTATCATGGTATGTGTCATGTTTGATCATTATAACCTTCTTATATATGCATCAGGTTCCTTACATTTTAATAACTGCTTGGATCTTACACTAATCCACTTGACCATTGATTGGGGGGATTAACGGGGTGACCTAAGCAAGCTTGTATTCATGGGTTTTGGTTAGCCACC
>JASDQU010411972.1:0-10478 GCA_032191745.1 Picea mariana | reverse complement strand
ATGGAAGCTATATTAGCACAACCATAATTATATGGCTAATTAACGTCGAAAGGCATATTAAAACAAAATGCGGCCAGTACAGAAATGAAACGAAATGCTGCCAGCATATAAATGAAACGAAATGCGACTAACACAGAAAGACGACCACTACTCTGTGCAAATATCTTAATATTTTTTAATCAGGTAGACATGGCAATAAGTTAGTGAACACAAGAATTTTTAAACACGATTAGGTAAATGTAAAAAAGTAAACATATAAACAAATGTCTTTATAACAACTCGGAAGTTAATGGATAAAATCAGAGCCATTCATTTATTGTGATGACTAAGAATATTCTAGGCATATTTAATCTCGTCCATAAAAAACGTATTAAAAACTAAAAACCTATTAAATGTGCCCATTATCAATAGATGTACGCCTTTCAACGTAATAAAAAAATCACAAATTTGTAAGTGACGTGCATGTTCATCTATACCCAAAGTATAGTATGTCACAATTTTCCCCTTCTTTTACAGAAAAAAGTTACCAATATATTATGTCTAACTCCTTAAAAGTTTGTGGCATCATAGTGGATCGTATTAAAAATAGCTTTGCACCAATGCAAAATATAAAAGTACACATTTATTTTATAATAATGTCATGACATGGGTTTTCGAATAAGGCTTAATATACAACTCAACTTGCTTCATGAGAGTTGTTGTTTAAATTTATTTGAGAGTTGTGCCTCTTTAAATTTTTTAAGTAGGCATTAACAAAACACTTTGCCTTTCCATTTATATATAAATTATGTTTTAGATATATTAAAATATAAATTAAGATCAATTTTTTTTTAATAATAAATAATATTAAAATATAAATTAATATCAATTTAAAAAAATAAATAATATTAAAATATGAATTAAGATCAACTTCATAATTTTTTTTTGAAATGATACTTTAACCATTTAAATATAAATGCACTAAATCTTTTCAAAATATTATGAAATATTTTATATATAAGGAATTATTTTTTAAATGATAGTTTAACCATTTAAATGTAAATGTACTAAATCTTTTCAAAATATTATGAAATATTTTATATAAAGAATTATTATTATTTTTTACAAGATAGTTATTATCGTAATGTTTGATGAAAAAACATTGGGGTGGTAAGTGCGGAAGGGGTTATCATGAATTTTGGAGGAATGATTGAAACATCATTTGCATGGGGACTTGGCATTTCATCTAACAACTAAGTAGAAGCCTATACTTTATTGCAAAGATTGATGATTGTCATCGATTCTCGTATTCAATCATTGATAGTGCTGGTGGATTCAAATGCCATCACAAGTAAGATGGCTTTGGTCACAATTTCAGTGGACAAGTTATTAACATCTGCGTTAGTTTGAGCACAACAAGAAATATTCAAATTCAACTGCATTAATCTCTATCATGTGTTAAGGGAGAACAACTCTTTAGCGGATAGTCTTGCTAATAAAGCCACCACCCTAAAAGAAGGGTTCCTTAATATCAATGGAAAGCTATACAATCAACCCATCCCACAAGTTTTAATATGGAGATGGAGGCACATAGCATGCATTTAAGGTTTCACATGGCACTTAATTAGGAAGCACAATCGTATAATAACCTTCATAATGACAAGTCACCCAATGCCCCCTTCAGAATTGTTAGGGAGAAGCTTTACTCGTAAAGGTGGGATTATGGTTCTTATGTTTGGAATGTGCTGGAGGAGAACTTAGGTTCTAGGTCTACGTTGTATCTTGGTGAGTTTTTTCAATTTGATTGGGATGATGTGTATGCTTTTAGTCTTGATTCAATTAGTAGGTGAGCCTCCTTCTTTGTTTAATTCAAGAAGGCCAATGCTTGTTTGATTTATATTCATCTTGAGCATTCTAGTTTTAGTTTGGGTTTCAATCCTTTCTTCAGAAGGTTTCTCTCATATGAGCGTCATTCAATTTTAAGAAGTTTTCCACTGGTTTATTTCATCAAGTATAGTATATTACTCGTCCCAAGCCAACTCAACATTTTTCTGGGTTGGAAGCTAAAATTGTTGAATCTCAATAGCTTAGGGTGGTATGCAATGCACTAGACTGTTTATAGCTCTAGTTTAATAGTTATTGTAGCTGCTCTCAATCTCTACTCATGCGAAAGTTGGTTTCACCTATAAGAATCCTATTTGGCTTGGGGTAATTATATCTTGGTGAGAGTTGTTCCCTATAAACATCAACATTGTGACTTTTGTGGTTTGAAGGTGACAAAAGCAATTTGGATAATAGGAAATACAAAGACCATAATTTTGACAGGGAGCTTGAACTATAGTAGATCTAGGATGGATTATCGAGAATTACAGAAGATTTAAGGTGCTCTATAGAACCATGAGGAAACTATATAGGGAAATAGAGCCTTAATATTCACAACTACAACAAAATTTCATGAGAATGAGCAACATGTTACAACTCAAATTGCAACAATTATGGGCACATTGGTTCAATAGAAGAGTTAAGTGGTTGTCTTGGAGGCATAATGCAACATGCTCAGGAACATAGTTATAAATCTAACAAGTAGACCAAATGGGAGCTTCAAACCAAGTGTAGTCAATCGATTCCAACTGCGAGGGAAAGAAGGAAGAAGAAACAATGCACCAATTACCTAAATACATGGAAATTGTCAATCAAGACTCAGACCGAGTGAATGCAACTAAGGAAGAAGCAACCAACCATCATGTTTTCTATTAGCTTCTATATTTTATTAAGTTATTAGGATCTTAGGTCTTTTTTTAGAATCTATACTATTAAGAATTACTGGGAAGTACAATGTAAATATCTACAGAAACTATGTTATAGGTTGGTAGTTAGTAATGCTTTCATTTTTGTGTTAAACAAACTTAGAACCATAACTTTGATGTAATTTTGCTGATAATTAATAATGCTTTCATTTATGTATTAAACAAACTTAGAACCATAACTTTGATATAATTATTTTGCTGCGAGCTATGTTGTAGTTTTTTTATCAATACAAAATCTCCTAATTACAGTTAAAAAAAAAAAAACTCTATTGAAAAAATAATAATCCTTTATATAAGACAAGAGAGAAAGTGGGAACAATCATCTCAAAGTAACAAAGAGGAAAATACTATCTCATTACAAAGTGAAGAGAAGGGACAATAACCCTAGTGATACAATATATTGTAATATTGAGATTTTTGAAAATTATATTTTATACAAAATAATAAAGAAAGTGAGAATAATTATCTTTTATATAAAATAATAAAGAAAGTGTGAGAAATTTCTTTATACCAGAGAGAAAGTGAAAGTGGGAGTAATTATTCTCAAAATAATAAGGAACTATCCTCCTTAATACATTAAGACAAGTAAAGTGTATTCTACAATTCTATACAAATGAGTTGTAACATAAGATAATGTAATTCAATTTTAATCTCTATTTTTTAAGTATTAAGAAATTTGAGTTTTGGTTGCTTTTCTAATTGGTATATGTAGGTTTTTACAGCTAGTCATAATGTTAGATAAATTTTTGGATAAAAACTGTGTATGTAGTTTTGAAACGTCCAACATACTTTTATAATCTTCATACTATTTTAAAAAATTTGGAGTTAAAATGCATCTATATAGATTACAAAGTAAAATAAGAAACCATAATCCCTTATGATAACAATAACACATTGTATCTTGTTACATTGAGTAACATTCCCCTTTATAACAAAATAATGCTATACAAGAAACATTCTTACAATTGTAATGATAATTATATTTAACTTTTTATTGAGCATGTGTAAACATTTTTTATTGATCCTAAATTTATGTTAATACAAATTTTTACTTTAAAATTGGGGAAAAAAATTTGAACCTTCCATATATTTTGTATAAAAATGGTGCAATAGATGGCTATCACACGGTGGCCACATAGTCCTAGTAAAATTAGTCCTTGAGGTCATCCTCGTACACTAGATGTCTCTTGCTTAGATATCGAAAGGGAACTAGACAAAATATGATAGCTCTATTATTGTTTGCTCTGGTTAAGAGTTTGGGAGAAGAAGGGAATGGCTCTAGTTTCCTGGAGAAACCTAGCCATTCTAAAGAGCCAGGGGGGATGGGGACTAAAAAACCCGTTTCATTTCTCCAAAACCTTAGTAGCTAAGAATGTCTAGAGGCTTATCCAAGGAAAAGGTCTTTGGGCACAAATAATAAAAGATAAATGTCTTGCCCCCCTCTCCATTGAACACTAGATTTGGTCCCCAAATAAAAGAGTCCAGAAGTCTTCTATCATTTGGAAAGCCACTATTGTTGTTTTCCCCTTAATTGGGAATTTGATAATTTGGAGGGTTGGAAAAGGGGATAATGTCCAACTTGGCCTTGACCCCTAGATTGGAAGCAAAGATAAGCACAAATTATCTTTTTCATATTGCAAGAGTTCAAGTGCTAAACTCTAGATAACACAATGGCTATCCTGGAGAGATTTGGATCTCAATGAGGAATATGCCAGGATTTGGAACTCCTACACTGACTATCTTGGAAAGTGCATTGTCTTCATCAACGAAGAGGAGGATGAACTCCTTTGGCCTGCAAACCCCTCTGAGAGATATGAACCTAGATTCATATATAAATATCTAGCCATGGAAGGCTTCAACCAACCACCACTTTGGTGGTGGAAAACTATCTGGAAATACAAATGCCCTGCAAAAGATAAATTTTTTATGTGGCTTCTTCTAAACAATAGAGCCTTAACATGGGATCTGCTACAAAAAATAAGCTATGAGGGCCCTCGAAGATGTATCTTATGTGAATCATATTTGGAAACAAACAATCACCTCATCCTCTCCTACCCCTTTACAAAGCAAGTCTGGAAAGAAATTGAAGGACTTACTAGCTTGAAATCCAAATGACAAGGGGACTCAATTGAAGCAACTTTAAGGAATTCGAATAAAGACAAGGAAACAAAAACATACAAAGCCCTGCCTCTCACATTGGCCCAAGGAATCTGGTTAGCAGGAAATACAATTTTTTTTTAAGAATAATGACACTTTGTCTTTCAAATGCGCTTCCCAAAGTATCAATATTTTAAGCACCTTTCCCTAATTCTCCTTTGTCTCTCATCGTGCTTGGAGCTTTGATATAAACATTGGCACTCAAATTCCATGGGAAATTTTCGATGGAGCCTCCCAAGGTGCTCCACCTAAGGGAGGAGCAGGGGGAGTAATCTACTACTCAAAAAATAATTTCCTCAGTTTCAAAGCTGGTTCTGGTCATTCTTCAAGCAACCACATTAAACTCACGACCCTTAAATTGGTTTTAATCCTTGGTCTTGAAACATGAATTTCTCAAATACAAGTCCTTTGGGACTCCCTCCTTGTGATTCAATGGATGAAAGGTGATTATGAGATAAGAAACTTCATGCTACAACCTCTGTTCCGAGCTGTAACTTCAATCTTCTTTCACTCACATCACTTTTGCTCACATATACAGAGAATAAAACATGGAAGCTGATAGACTAATCAAGGACATCCTGGAGATGCAAGAAGGAACTTGGGAGATCAAAGAGTCCCTCTAGGGGAATTTTTTTTCTTATTTTCATGTATTATGGCTTTAGGACTTTCTCTGTATCAGTGCCAAATTATTGAAAGAATTTCACATGTTTTTTTTTTTTTGACAGAAACGGTTATAGATTATATTAATGGGGTGGACTAGCCACAGATCCGATTACAAAATGGCCTCGAATTTCTTCGGGCCTGTCTTTCTGAACCATTCTACTTCTATAGCTATAGACTTGTGAACTGAACTAGTTCCTGTATGTCTTCTAATAGAATTGGATTAAATTTAAATGTCGAAACTCTAGTCACTGTTTCAGCATAAGACTCAGCACTGTTTCAGCATTTGTCTCAGCACTGTTTCAGCATTTGTTATAGTGGTGTTTCAGCATAAGTTCCAGCGTTGTTTCAGCATATGTTCCAGCATTGTGTTTCAACATATGTTACAGCACTGTTTCAGCATATGCTCCAGCACTGTTTCAGCATATGTTCCGGCACTGTGTTTCAGCATATGTTCCAGCACTGTGTTTCAACATATGTTATAGCACTGTGTTTCAGCAAATGTTCCAGCCCTGTTTCAGCATAAGTTCCAACACTGTTTCAGCATCTGTCTCAGCACTGTTTCAGCATTTGTTATAGCGGTGTTTCATCATAAGTTCCAACGCTGTTTCAGCATATGTTCCAGCATTATGTTTCAACATATGTTACAGCACTGTTTCAGCATATGCTCCAGCACTGTTTCAGCATATGTTCCGGCACTGTGTTTCAGCATATGTTCCAGCACTGTGTTTCAACATATGTTACAACACTTTGTTTCAGCTTACAGTACTGTGTTTCAGCAAATGTTCCAGCCCTATTTCAGTATAAGTTCCAGCACTGTGTTTCGGCATATGTTACAGCACTGTTTCAGCATATGTTCCAGCACTGTTTCAACATATGTTCCGGCACTGTTTCAGCATATGTTCCAACATTGGATTTGGTCTTGTCCCTTTCTTTGCAATTTGCATGCTTCCATTTAGGTTGAGGCTGGTCAAGGTAGATCCACCGTCGTTAGCTGGCCGTTTGCACACATACGTCCTTGTTCCATCTTTGCACCTCTATTTGCCTCCTCATCCGCTTCTCTGTTCAGCTCCCTCGGGACGTGGAACACTTGATATGATTCAAACCTTTGAAGGATGAGGCGAATCCTGGCCAACAAATTATTGAGCTGTGCATTTTGAGTTGTCGAGGAATGGGCTATGGCACAGATTAACATTCGGGAGTCTCCTATGATAATCAGTTTTCGAATTCCATTGCTTCTGGCTTGGCACAAGCCCTGCCATAATGCCATTGCTTCTGCATGGTTGTTGGTGGCGGTGCCTAGGCCTATGGCATATCGTACCATGACTTCTGCGTTTGGATTTACAATTAATCCTCCTCCTCCTGCTTGGCCTGGATTGCCCTTTGAGGCTCCATCAAAGGACATAATGCAGTCTGTCCTTTCCTTTTTCCATTTGTCAAATTCGTTCTTCCCTGCCCTTATTTCCCAAATTTCCTGAGTTGTGGTATTGACTGTGTTCCCTGTTTGCAAATGAATTTGGAGTTGGCCCAGCCAAATTTCTTCTTTTTCTTCCAGCTCCCTACTGTATTGAGGATGTCGATGGGTGTTAGCCCATTCACCAAAGAGGGCTTTGATCTTTGCAGTCACCAGTGAGGCACTCCTTTGCTTGTCCCTAAAAACCCTGATGTTTATTTCCAGCCAAAGCCCCCAAAGGATAAACCTTGGGAGTGCTCTCCAGAGCCCTGAGGCATAGCTTTGCTTCTTCAATTGGAAAGGGTAAAGGGCTGTCCAGTTTTGGAGAAGGGAATTAATGCCTTGGGTAAAAATTGGGTTCTTTTGCAACCCAACTGCCAGATTCCATACTTCTTTTGAATAGCTACAATTAAGAAGAAGGTGATCTAAGGTTTCCTCAGCTTGTTGACACAAGGGGCATCTGAAAGGACCCTCCCAACCTTTCTTTTGAAGGTTCTCCCCTGTTTGGATACTATTATGACTTAAAGTCCAGAGGAACGGGTCTATTTTGGGAATGGTTTTGGTGTTCCAGATGAATTTCCAGATGGCTGGGTTGGGAGGAACATGAGGGATGTTTCGGAAGGTACTGTATCCCAGCGAGGTGGAGTAGGGATTCACATTCTTCTCCCAGCCTCTCTCATCTTTACCTCTTTTTTTAATGGGGGCTTTCCCCTGCAAACTGAGCTTTAGAGAGCCCCAATCATTTTCTAAGTCCTTGGGCAGATTGCCCACTTCCCAACCTTGCCACGGCTTGCCTCTTTTGTTCCCCCACTTAAAAATGTCATAGAGCGTCTCCATAGTGCTTTCTTGCTCCAAGCGATGTTCCCACTGACAATGTGCCATAACAGTTTCGCCCCTAGAGCTAGGTTCTGTACTTGGGTGTTTTTAAAATTGAGGCCTCCTTCCAAGAGAGGTTTGGAGATTTTGTCCCAGTTTATAAGGTGATGTCTCCTGCCTGTTTGCTTCCCCCCTTCCCACAGGAAGCTTCTCTGCATTGCCTCTATTTTTGAATTGTAGAGCTTGGGGATAGCAATAAAGAGTTTTGGTAGATGGGTACACTGGCCAGGACGGATTTGATAAGGACTATCCTCCCTGCTAGAGTTAACCAGTTCGCCCCCCAGGAGGAAATTCTCTTTTTTAGTTTGTCAAAAAAATGGTTCCATTGTGAGGCCCTTGGAGCAGCTTTCGAAATAGGGATTCACAGGTAGGTGAAGGTCTCCCATTTGGTATGCCCTTCCATCCCCAAAAATCTGGAAATTCCCAGCATCTCTATGGGTGTAATGTTCCAACCATAAATTTTACTTTTTGATTGGCTTATCTCACTTCCTGACATTGCAGCATATGCGTCTAGCTCCTCTTTGAATCTTTTTGCAACTAACAGACTTGCCCCACCTAGAAGCAGGGTATCGTCCGCAAATTGCGCATGGTTGATTTCCTTTACACCTTGCGCTATTTTCAGTCCTTGGAGGTTGCTTTGGGTTTTGGAAGTTTCCAGCTGGTAGCTCAGAACTGAGGCTTGAATTGCATAAAGCATGGGCGAGAGAGGGCATCCTTGCCTCAAGCCCCTAGACGCTTTGAAAAAATTGGTTACTCTTCTATTTACCATGGGGGCTATCCATGGCGATCCTATGCAAGCTCTTATCCAGTTCACGAAGGATTGGTCAAATCCGAACTTCTTCATTACCTCAAAAAGGAAATTATGATTAACTCCGTCAAAAGCATTTGCAAGGTCTAGTTTGATAATCATACATTTATCTTTCCTGCGTAGGCTTGAGTGAAGAGCTTCTTGCACCAGAATTATGTTGTCTGCTATTTGTCGACCTTTGATGAAGCCTCCCTGGTTCTCTGGAACTATTAGAGGGAGAACGTTTTTCAATCTGTTTGTGATGACCTTCATGAGAATTTTGTAACTTGTGTTACAGAGGGAGATCGACCTGAATCGGTTAAAGCTCAACGCTCCTTTCTCTTTAGGGATGAGTGCCAGGAAGGCTGAATTTGTGCTTCCTCCTAGCTTGCTGCTCGCTTGAGATTTTCATATCATTTTGGTTAGGTCCGATTTGATTATTTCCCAACAATGCTGAAAGAATCTTGCAGTAAATCCATCCGGTCCAGGTGCCTTATCCGGGTGCATTTGGTCCACCGCGTCTTTTATTTCTTGTTGTGTGATTTCCTCCATGAGCTTGAGATTGATATCTTCTTTTATTAGGTTTGGGACAGTAGAAAGGGGGTACATTTGAGGGTCGATGCTTGACCTTTGCATTTCTGAGTAGAGAGTTTTGAATGTTTCAAAAGCTGCCTACCTGATGCCCTCTGGCTCAGAGATTGTGACGTTTTGGACTTGAATTTCTGTTACAGCCTTATATTGTTTTCTTGCTTCCGCTTGCTTGTGGAAATAGCTTGTATTTTTGTCTCCTTCCTTCAACCATAGACTCCGGGACTTCTGCCTCCAGTATCCTTCTTCCTCTCTGTAGGCTTTGTGCCATTGCCTTTGAAGCTGTTCCTCTTTAAGCAAGTCTTGCTGAGTAATCTCCTTCTTTTCCAAAACGAACTGATGACTTTCCAGACGCCTTTGGGCTTCTAGTCGTAGGGCGATTGGATTAGATTGATTCTTTGCCCATTCTTTTAGCGCGGCCTTAAGTCTTCTCAATTTTTCTTCCCAAACGTAAAACACAGAGCCATTAACCTTGCTTGTCCAGATGCTGGAGACTTTGTGCAGAAAGTCTTTATCCTGTATCCATGAGGGATTGAATCTGAAGGGGATGGGCCCCTAGCCTTGGTCCTTCCTTAGCTCTAGGCTGATTGGTTTGTGGTCAGAGGTGCTATGGGGGAGAATTTCTGAGGTGGCTGTGAGCCCAAGGGACAGGAACGAGCTTTGGACAAGGAATCTGTCCAAACGGGCAACTATATGCCCCGGGCCTACCCTTCTGTTAGTCTAGGTGTAATGACCCCTGGTCGGCTTAATATCCATTAAATCCCATGCTGAGATTAGGTCCTCCACCCATTCTCTAGCTTGGTCCCTTACAATAGATCCTCCCCGTTTTTCCTCTTGGGCCAAAGTTACATTTAGGTCCCCTCCTAGTATGATGTTTTCTAGCTCATTGTCGGCTAAGTAATTTAGGAGGGTTTTCCAGCAATTCTTTTTTTCGTCTATATGCTGTGGGACGTAGATATTAAAGAGACTTACCGTTTGCCCGGACTCCCGATGGAGCAGTTGGGAGAAGATCCAACGCATGCAAAGGTCTGAGCAGATCAGATCTATTTTGGAGGCGTTCCAAAGGGTGCAGAGTCCTCCTGACGCGCCTCTGGCATTTTCAGTTAAACCCTGGTTGCTTTTCCATACGTTTTTTGAAACTTTCATAGAGTCTTGTTGACTCATCTTGGTT
>JASDQU010411970.1:0-10449 GCA_032191745.1 Picea mariana | reverse complement strand
TTTTATTGGAAAGACCACGTATGGCTTATATATATATATATATATATATATATATATATATGATGAACTAATACAGATTTTCAAGTCTTCTCTCAGGAGATTTGTTCCTGTGTTTTTCCTACCTGATGCCTTGGATAGATTTACTCACGAAGGCACCCTTTCAAGACCACTTCCTTACCTTCGAGAAGACCTTCGAGTCTGGTCTTCAAAACCTGGTGTAAATTACTTGAGGATCCGAAGGAGGATGTTATAGTTTAATCCTTAAACTCTTGCACGAGGGAGAATGTTCCTCATAGATCCCAACACTTCAACATTTCGGTACCCGGAGTACCCAGGGGCAAGTCCCCTTGCACTCGCAAGTCCCGAAACCTTGACTTGTGAAATCCCGAATTATTAGAGTGGGGGTAAATTAAGAGTTTTCGGAGTTTCGACACCGGGAGTATCTAGGTGCGAGTTTTCTTGTACTCACGAATCCCGAAACCCCGATTTATGAAATCTTGAAATGACAGCGTGTGGATAAGTATCGAGCAACGGATGAGATCCTGTTGGAACATCTGAGGTCAGTCGCGTTCGTTAGATTGGAGGAAGAAACGAGGGCGTTAAATGAATCAACCTCTTTCTTTTATCTTCGTGAGTGGCGAAGAAATCGAACTGTAGATCCAAAGGTCCGTGAGAGTACTTGAACCATTCATTCATAAGGGCATGTGGCGGTCGGTAAGAGTTTCGGTGTTTCGGCACCCAGAGTATCTAGGTGCGAGTTTTCTTGCACTCGCGAGTCCCGAAACCCCGACCCGCGAAATCCCAAAACGGGAGCGTGTGGATAAGTATCGATTGATAGACGAGATCTTGTCGGAAGATCTGAGGTCAGTCGCGACCGTTAGATTGGAGGAAGAAACTAGGGCGTTAATGCCTCAACCCTTTTCTTTTATCTTCGTGAGTAGCAAAGAAATCGGACCGTAGATCCAAAGGTCCGTGAGAGTACCTGGATCGTCCATTTATAAGGACACATGGCTTCTAGTAAGCATTTGGGTGTTTCAACACCTGGGAAATCAAAGGGCAAGAACCCTGGTCATCGTGAGTCGCAAAATCCCAATGACGGAAACCCTGAAATAGTTTAGGATTTGGATGAGATAGGATATTTCAGCACTTTGGGACCCGGAATACCTAAGTGCATATTCCCTTGTGCTCGCGAGTCCCGAAATCATGACTTGCAAAATCCTAAAATGATAGCATGTGGGTAAGTTATGAGTTTTCAGAGTTTCGGCTCCCGGGAAACCCAAGTGCGAGACCTCCTCTCGTCGCATGTCCCAAAATCCCGGTGGAGGAAACCCTGAAATAGCGAAGCATGTTTAGAGGTAATGTTCCATAGTTCGTCTCTCGAAAGATCCCGATGTGAGACCTCCTGTCATCACATCCCCCGAACTCCCGACTTGCGAACCCCGAAGTATGAAACTCTGAAAAGGAGTATAGGGTCACTAGAATTAATGTTTCGGTGTTTAGGCACTCGGGACATCTAGAGGTAAATGTCTTGTCCTCGCATATCACGAAATCCCGATAGGTGAAGTCCCAAAATGGGTTAACACACATGGTTTTGGCATTTCGGCTTTTTGGTGCCCGGGACTCCCAAAGGTTAGTTTTCCTCATATTCGCTAGCCATGAAATTTCAATGGATGAAACCCCGAAATGAACAAAGGAATACCTGCATCGCGATTTCTCGTATCGCGAAAGTCGATGAGTACCCTCCGATAAGTCCTGTGGCCATAACCGTCGATTATATGAGTTCGGATAGGGGATGGAAGGGTCTGTATTAGGCCCTGTAGAGATTTGGGGAACTACGTTCCTCGGAGAAAAGAAGAAAAAGGCCGAAAATTTTGAAATTCCGTAGTGGGTATGTTACACCAGGTATTGTGTCAAAATATCTTCAAGTACTAGAATGCAATGTTTGCCTCTGTGCTTATACGGTACCAATGATCTCCTCTGTGTTCATCCAGTACCAATGGCCATTTCTACACTATTCCAGTACTGAACCATATCTCTGTGCTCGTCTGGTACCAATGATCACCTCTGTGTTCATCTGGTACTAATGGTCATTTCTGCACTCATCTGGTAATAGACCACATCTTTGCGTTCATCCTATACCAAAGGAGAAAGTCTATGGTCATCTAGTACTGGACCACATCCGGTACTGAACAACATTTTTGCGTTCATCTGGTACTGAGGGAGGAACCCTGCGTCTATCTGGTACTGACCATAACTTTGCACTCAGGTGATCTAGTACTGGTAATAAGGTGACTGGTATCTCTAATCATATCTTCAAGTTTTGCTGCTCGATTTTAGTAATAGGACATATAGATTCAACATTTTTCATTTTATTAAAGAAATTAGATTGATTATGCATTAAACATATAGTTAATCTCGAATCATGACACACTCCCTACCACGAACGTCTATAAATCCTTGTCTACATTTTCGTATGAATAAAATGTCCCTATTTCCTAAAATGTTGAGAGTACGAGGTCATTGTGACTCTAACATGATCAAATTCATGCCTTTCTGTTTATCTGGTAAAGAAACCTCATAATCCCATGATTCACTATCATGCCATATGAATGACTCGAGCCACATCTTTATGCATGCCAAACCATGATCCCAATGATGTCATCCGATTTCATACTCGTGAGTTCCGGTCATAATGACCACTTCTCTTGTCATCATTGTCTAACACTCACGTGAATATGGTCTGATGCCAACTCTCATACGAGTCTGTAAGTTGTTAATGGATTCGACCTGTCTTACCTTGTCATCAATACCCTTTATGTGACTTTTGTAAACCAAATCTCAATTTATAAATTCTCATCTGGATGGCTTTTCCATCCAGATGAGTGTTATTTACCATTTTACTATCACACCACCTACATTCTCACTGTGATCCCGTGCCTTCATATCTTTTTCATACTTATTCCCTTCCAGTACTCCATCATGGTCTGCACTGATCTAGTACTCCATCACGATCTGCACTGATCCGATACTCCATCATGGTCTGCGTCGATCCGATACTCAACACTTGATCCTTTGTCCATGCCTCATATGACCTAAAGAATCATTTTAAGCTAGCATGGGGGTCGACAGCCATGAGCCCATATTTCAATTATACAGGGAAACAACATAATATTAAGCTTGTAGGGAAAAATATGAATAGGCTGGTTGGGTCCCATTTTTGGAAAAGTTTAAATGCCATCATGAAGGAGTCTCTCTTTCTTTTTTGAAGACATATGATGGAGAAAGTGTGTAGTTTCGAGATATAAAGTTGACAATTTCGGAGGCCACCATAGCAGAAGCTACAGGCCTCCCTTCGGCTAGAGAAAAATACTTCAAGAGGGTATCGTTGACAGGAATATTTGTCAAAAATTTCTCAAGCCAGAACATCAAGACCTCGATTGTACTAAGGGAATTCCTCGAAGCTACATCAAAGAGGAATATTGGATGATGCTCATGATTTTGAAAATATTTCTCACCTGCGAAGGGAGGTATGCAGTAACCTTCATTTATCATTTGAAACTTTTATCACATTCTGAAGGAGGGCCACAAATTGATTTTCTTCACTTCCTATGGATGAGTTTAAATAAAATGGTGAGAGGAGTGAAATCAACTTCCAAGAAACCTGAAACTAGCCTTCATCACCGTGGCCTAATAAAACTTTTGGTTGTCCATGCATTGAGGACACAAGGTGGTAGTTGGAAGCAAATACTCCAACAAAATTTTGCTCAGGAAGGAATGTCTAAATATGTAGAGGAACAGGAAACATGAATACACAGTGAGGGGTCAAGTAGAAAGGAAAATAAAGACAAAATGAAGGCATCAGGGGGTAAAGAAGGCACTGCTACACCCAACTCATCCCAGCCTATTGAGGGATTGGAGAAAGAAAAGTCTAATGTAGAGGAGCCTACTACATATAGAAAGAAGGAAGCCACTGTTACACCCAGCTCATCCCATCCTATTGAGGGATTGGAGAAAGGAAATTCTATTGTAGGGGAGCTTGCTACATCTATAAATAAGAAAGCCACCCAATATAAGAAAATAATTCCTATCTCGATTCCAAAAGATAAAAGAGAGAAGAAAGACTCTGAGCTAGGGGAACGATCAGATAGTGCTCCTGAAGCAACCATTGAGTTATCACCAGAACCAACCAACCAATTGGAGAAGACCCATGAAATCAACATGCAGAGAAAGAAAAAGTGTAAAAAAGAGATTGTGCTAGAAGAACGAATCCTAGAAGGGCCCACCACATCTGAGAAGGAGAAGTATGCCCAGTCTAAAGTACCTAGCTCAGTATTGAGTCCTAAAGATCAACTGTCACACAGTAATAAATGAAAGAAGAAGAATACATATCAACAAGATATGTCACATGATATCCTCGAGGCAACTGTTAAGCCCCCTCAAGAATCGGTTAAGGAGTTGGAAAAGACCCCCGAGGTAGTTATTGTGTCTCCTCAAAAATTGGTTAGTGAGTTAGAAGAAACCTATAAGATGACAAGTGGAAACAAAGGAAAGCTCAAAATGGGGAAGGCTCGAAAGAAACAAATTTCTGAACCTACACCTCAATATTCTAGAATAGAAATAAGGACTGATCAACAGGGGCAGACTCTAGAACCACACTTCGTTCCTTCAAGATAAAAATCAAATCGACACAGGAGAAACAAGTGTCCAAGCCAACAACTGATATTAAGATAAAGAAGAGAAAGTTGTTTGAGGAGATTTCCACCCCTATCAACAAATATGAGGAAGTATCACCTCCCATACGAAGGACCACCAGAAGCATGGCCAAGCAGACAACAGTTCCACATATGCCTTCTCTTCAAGGAGAACCCATTGATATCCCGAATTCTCCAGAAAAAGGAAGTGGCTATGGAGATACGATTAGTGAGACAGAGGGGTTGGTGACAAAAACTTTGAGGGGTCTGAGAAAGGAAAAGGAAGCCTAAGAGGAGGTGATTAAGAAAACAACCACATCTAGTCCGGAAAAATATTTGAGCAAACAACAATTGATAGTGAAGATTGGGAAGCTGAAACAAGAAATTGTAGAGTACCAGGTATTGGATAGGCACATCAAGGCAGAGAATGCACAATTAAAAGAACATAATACAAAGGTCTTTTCTAAACTCAACAAAGTCTTACGATTGATCCAATACACCAAAGTAATTAAGAAGGAATTGAGGAGCGAAGCTTCTGGTTTTAACATCCTACAACCAAAGAAATGATGGGGAATGGTTCAATTTCACAAAAAGTCTTTGAGTACCAGTTTTGATGTTGCATGGGGACATGCAATGACTTTAGCATGGGGGAAATGTTGAGTCTCCATTTTGACACTTCTAATTCCCTATATTACCCTGTATATGAGCCTATTTTTCCTATGCTATGAGTATATACTTGATTGTTTCCTCCATAAATACACCTGATGACCTTGTTCATGTGCACAGAGAGGTAACTTATGATTAAGGCATGATTTGTTTAGTTTTCTTGAGTTCATTCGATTAAATATTTGATTTGTATGATCCTAATCATTTGAATCCTAAGCATTTTTGATCTGGTACCTCACTATTCCGATACTACAACTACAACGCATTCCGGTACTACAAGCTACAACGTGATCCGGTACCCAAAGCTCCACCTATTTTGGTACTATCCGCTCAACGTTATTTTGGTACCCGCACAACATGGCATTCGATACTATCACAACTTTGCATCCATTCCGGTACCTGCACACTCTGTGCTATTCTGGTACCAAGTCTTGCGCCCATTCTGATACTGCCCGTGCACCTAATTCGGTACTCAGGGTTGCGACTGTGTGTATTCTGGTACCAAACTCCTATTTCCAAAATTCACCTGTTGAACCAGTATGTTGATGGAGATTCCAAGAAGTCAGTTGGATCGAAGTCTCTAAAGTAGTTTTCAAGATCACGATAGACTTCATTAGTCATGCACTTCATGTCATGAGGATGAAGTCCATCCCTAGAGATTTGATGCGAAATACCAATTATAATATTTTAAAAACTATTTGATACTTATCCTTAGATCTTGATAGTATCGACTCACCTTCTTTATAAGGGATGTTGTATAGGTGATAAAATAAGGGGGATGTAATGAAGCAAGCAACAAGAACCAGATGATACATATTGTTTTAATGTATGAGATGATGAACTGCTGATTCAATTTACAAGTTGAAGAAATACAAATGATCTGTTGTGCAATTCCTGAGTATGATTAGAACGTTTTAGTCTGTTATATTTTTAGAGGTAAATTGTTGGTTCGACAAGGGCCCACCACCCCAACCAAGATAAACCTACATGTACATGCTTTGTGTGATTGTGTGAGCATTTAACAGTGGTGTGTTGTCAATGATTTCAAATACATTTTAAAAGTTCAACATATAATCATTTGCTTCTAAATCAGTGTGAGTAATAAGATATTAGACCAAATAGATAGTTTTCTTTTCTAATATTGCAGGTTGACATTTAATTGATAAAAAATTGATGTGTGGGATTGTTAAGCAAATGTTATTATTTTGATTTTGTGATTGTAGTGTTCTCAGTAGGTACAGGAACCATAGGAATTTATCTCTTATTTTCATATTCCATAATGAAGTCTCTCAATCATGTTGGCTGCTCCCTGTACTAAAGAAGGTTTGCTTGAATAGAATAGAATTGGGATTGATTTCTGTTTCAAGAGTGACTAAAGTTGATTGTTAATCACTATTTTTGATTGCTACAAGAAACAAGATCTTAAGTTCATCTCTCTAATTCATAAGCCTGGAATGAATAGACTTGTCACCTAAGAAAGAACCTTTTGATTGAATTTTTTCTTGAGAAGTTTTGTTATTTGTAACACCCCAGGTTGTGAAACCCCATTTTAAATAATGTATTGTTACAATGCAAAGAGGCCTAAGTGCCCAAACAATTATTTAAAGGGCTAGTATGCCTAAGGAAATGTAATTCTTTGATGATTATTAATAATAAACACATCGCTGGTTGCTAGATGGACAAGGACTAGAGTTATAGGGGGCTATGATTCCACAAGAGAGGGGGCTTGAGAGGCTAAATGTTTATTCCTATGCTAATTACCTTTTTTCCTAAAGGGGGGAATCAGTTACGTGAGCTTCTTGGGGAGGCCAGGAGGTTCTTGATTTCCCCACAAACATACTTAAACCTTCCCTTGGTCTGATTGTGGGTTAGTCATTGGCTTGTCTACTCCATCGCCTTTGTGTTACCTCATTCTTACCCTCACGCATTCCCATGCACTTACCTACCTCCTCCATCCATCCTCACCTGCGTATTGGTATTGGGAAGGGGGACCGAACTGCGAAAGAATTAGCCACAGGATAGTTGGCTGTAGTGGCCACTGGTGTGATCCAGTCATGCCTTGAGGCATGCATGCCTGAGATGTAGTGGCCTGTGTCCAGCATGGCTCACAGCTGCAAGTCCTGAGAGTTCCAACATTGATATTCTGGACCAGTTGTGCTGGAGGCCCGAATAAGGAGAAGGACTGCCCGAGGGACTGTGTGGCAGAGAAAGGTGAAGGTTTTTTCTCTTGGGTGGTGCAAGTTGGGTAGAAGAGATATGGGTACTTGGATTGCTATGAGTGCTGGGAAGCCTTTGAGAGATGACTGGTTTGGTAAACCAAGTTCACTCTAGAACCGTCCTTGTGGATTCATAGCCCTAGCTCAGGGGTGACGCTGCTGTTGAGATTTGGAGAAATAGTGTCTACGATTGGGTGGAACGTCCTTGGTTTGCAGCCAGTTGGTGTCATCTTTCATAAAGATAAGTGCTCTCCGTTGTGATATTATTATCTGTGTATGAATGTTTTTCTGTTGTATATTTAATTATCGTTAATTGAATTTTTAGAACATGCATGCTTGATGGATATTACTATGCATGTCGTTAATTCTCTTATCTTATGCATATTTAATAAATAAAGAAGGTACCAGTATGAGAAAGAAGTCCGAGGGTGGGATTGCAGGTAGCATACCTCAACCTGTGGCTGGCGAGGTATGTTATAGATTGGTATCAGAGCCTTAGGTTGAAACACCAGGCCGGTATGGACTGGGTCTATTGGTCAGATTATCATGGTTGAGATCAAACTCTGACCGTGAAATTGAAAATCTCAAGAGGAATGGTGTTGTAGAAGCTACAGAGAAAACATAACGTCATAGATCCTCTGTAAGGGTTTGAATGATCATGACCATTCCTTTTGAATTCGGGAGAGATCGCCACGGTAGGATCATGAGATATCTGGGATCATTAGATTGGAGGACAGGTGATCATGATTCGTCGAATAAAAAGGAAGCAAGGTTAAGGTCACGACCATCGGATCCCATTGAAGAGAGAGATCAAAGACCATTAGGAATTGTGGGGAACCAAGTTGCATGGGAGTTAATTTCCCAAGGTGGTCCCGCAATCCAAACCATGGTTTTGCCAAGGGGTTACGTGTCAATGTTAGGAGAACTATGGGGTGAAAAGTGGGTTACTCCAAGCCTTCGATGTGCACCGCCATAAATTGAAAGGCATGCAGTGATGTGACATGTTAGCGCTCGAGCGACGAACCTCCGAAGAGCCGAAGTAGCTGGGAACCATCGATCTGTAGGAGGACATGTGCCCACCAATCACGTGCTCTGGATAAAACACTCCAGGAAAAAGTGAGTGAGGAGGGGGTTTGAAGTTTGAGACTTCTGAAACCCAAAGAACCGAAAGGATATCGATCGTATATCTATCAAGAGCCACGCATCACCATATCTAGGGATTTGGATGAAAGCCAATGGGGCCAGACAAGTTTTGAAAACTGAAATTTCTAAAACCTGAAGACCCAAAGGGATCTCAACCATTGATCTTCCCAGAGCCACACATCACCAGATGCAGGACTTCAGATAAAAGATAGTATGGCTAGATAGATTTTGAAGTTTGAGATTTCTGGAGTCCGGAGTCTTGAAGGAATCGTAGTCGTTGAACTGCGGGAGACACATGTCAGAAGATCGTGAGATTTGGACAAAAACATTTTTTTTAAGGAAAAAGATTGAAGTTTGAGATCTCTGAAGTCTGGAGCTCCGTAGTAAAACATACTCATTAGATTGAGGAGGAGACGTGTAGAAGATTTGTGAACTCCGGGTGAAGACCCGAAGTGAATCTTAGTCATTCGATCCAGGAGGACACATGGCAACATATTGGCCAGTTCGGGAATTCATGGTTTAGGAGAATTGGAAGTGTGCTAGTATGAAAACTCCCAAAGTCCCAAAGCCTGAAGATCCAAATTGGTGGGGCACAATGATGTCACTTGGAGGTGATGTGGACCCCAAAATTATGAAGTGACATGGCTTGCAGATGTCACTTGGGATGATGTGGACACATGGGATGTGTGCCACATGTCAGTAAGATTTGATCATTTGGAATATTGAAAAGTCGATTAGAACGTGACACATGTCACCCGCCTGATCGGGCCACATGTTTGCTTCTAGCATTTCAGCACGTGGTGATAGATCGTGTAGTTTGGAGACTGGGCACTCTAGAGGGGAAATATGTGACAGTTTGTGTTGGTTTGGAAACTCCCTAAGGCCGGAGTACATACCGACCATTGATTCTAGAAGACACACATCAAAGGATTGTCGACTTCGGGTGAAAGAACTCCAGGAGAAAGTGCAAGAGGGAAGTTTGAAACTTCTGAAGCTCGAAGAGTCGAAGCGATTCACAACCATCAATCTGTGGGAAGACATGCGTTGGAAGATCATGAACTCTAGGTAAAAGCGTTCCGGGAGGAGGCATGCGAGAAAATTTGAGATGCATGAAGCGCGGAGTCCCAAAGTGGATCTCAATCGTTGATCGTGAAGGAGGAAGAGGACTGTTGATCCTGTAATATCCCTCGATCGAACCAAATTGTAAATGAAATATAAACATACTTAAGCTAGTGAGTTGTTTTGACCTCATTTGATAATGCACATCATGAGGCATAGTGTGCACATGAACTGCACAGTAAAATGATGTAATATGCACTTCGTATGATACTGCGCGCAATAAATAAAGTGTGAGCAACCTTGAGGACGGAGGATACCATGCGCAGTAACTAAAGTCAGCGCAACCTTGAGGACAGTGGATACCGCATGTAGTAACTAAAGTGCGTGCAATACCAAGGTCAACGAACCTTTATGTATATGATATGAATTATAGGCTGGTGAGCCAGTATTATAAGCTGGAATGCTTATGTTTTGGTATTAGGCTGAAACACCTAGATGTCAAGGGCCAATGCGCCTACTTTGTACATGACTCATGATTAATATAAAATACATCACTGCGCGTAGACCAACCACGATAAAAGAGATGGGGGACTGAACTTCACCAGTTAGGGAAAAGGAGGGCCAAAAGTCGAGGGAATAATATATTAATATTTCATAAAACATAAAGTATGGAT
>JASDQU010411967.1:0-10433 GCA_032191745.1 Picea mariana | reverse complement strand
CCCACCTTTAATTAATTCTAGGTCTTCCATAATAACTGTTGGGACCGACTTCTTATTCTACACTTTGTAATTGTCCGATGACCAATCCGCAAAAGGGGATTTGGTCCTTATACAATTACCGACATGATTAATCCTCAATGGGGATTAATCCAATAATAATAATAATAATAATGAAATGATTAATCCAAAATGGGGATTTAATCCAATAATAAAATAATAATAAGAATGCTCTTCGCAGTTACATTATTTCAACACTTCTAGTATAGCTTGATACACAATCTCTACTGCGGAAAATGGCATTTACATCGAAATGTGTGAATGACCTTCATATGAAACATACAGAGAAGGTAGGGTCCATGGATAATTAATATATGACATATGGAAAGGAATGAACTGTAGTGACGATGAAGACTCACCAAAGATGGTATTGATGTGTGCAATTGGTGCCAAGAAAATGAAAGTTCCCATCAAGGGGGAGTTGATCCGTATTATTTTCAGCACGAAATGAGAGTGGAGATATAATAAATAAATGCACAAAGTTGTCGCGGATATCCAATAATATAACAAAAATGTATCATATATGCAACCATAAACACAGAGATATAGTAATACACAATTTCTATTAATGAAATAAATGTACAGAGACTGTAAAAATACAGAGTGAAAGACTCGCTAGAATGGTGACAACTTATCTTTGAGAAGAGATGTGACGGCTACTCACATTCGCAAGAAGATGATTACAATGAGGCTCTAAAGGCCTTTTTACAATAAACAGGAATCCAAAAAACTCTATACATCCAAAACCTAACCCTAGGAGATGAAGCGCCAAAAGTCATGTGGGCCTCGTTTGGGTAAGTTAGTACATCAACTTCCCAGGGTCGTAACTTTTGCATACGATCTTCATTTTAGGCGTATGATAGACCGTTGGAAAGGTATCGTCAAGGAGATTCATTTTGGTGGCTCAATCATTCCTTTGAATATCATTGATAATATTGATCTTGAAAAACCTTCATTTAGGCCCTCAAAATAGCCCCGGAAGTTAAAACTGCTAAAAATAGTAAATTGCCAAAATTGCCATAAAACTATTTTGAGCCAGTTGGAAAAGGTGGGTGGCCACCAATATCCACCTGGATCAGGAGTACATATCGACAACAACTTTCTTAGTTTCCTGTTGATAATTATCAATAATGGGGACCAAGGGTCCCACATATGCAGAAGGAATAATATGCACAAAGGACAACTTGTCGATCATCACTATCTTCCCTTCATGAGGAAAGGATAAAACGCAGAAAACCAACGACACAACAGTTTTCATATCGTAAGTCAAATTATGCCCTAGTAAAATATTGTAGTTTAAAGGTGCATCAACCACCTCGACCTCAACCTCCATGTTCTTTCCGCCTAACTGGACCACGAAAGCGGGAAGAATACCATGGGGTTTGAATCAACGTCCATCGAATGCAGTCAACATGGTCATGGAATGAGAAAGCGACAAAGAGACAATGACTTTTCAACAAGATAAAGACATAACAGATGTCAAAGAACCTTCATCAATGAAAGTATGATTGATGTTGACATTCATACTCTCCACATGGATATGAAAGTCCACATTATAAGGAAAGCGAGGCTTGACATCTGCAACATCAAAATTGATAACTTTTGAGCCACTCGAGTCTATAGCTCCTAAAGAATATAACAAGGAATTCCTTTATGTGCGACATGTCTAGATCACCTCCAAGGACAACATCGAGCATGGTGTTTGGTCCAAATCCTCAAAAATCGAGTAATTTTGGACGACTCTAGCATTAGGATTGTGGGTATAGTGCTTAAGGAATCCTTTCAAAATACGAGACGAATTTTCCAGCTTATCAATCTGCAAAGGTGTTTCCGAAGGAGGAGGCTCTAGACCTATAATAGGATATGAAGAACCATAATTGCAAGATTGAGTGGCTACATTGATCTCATATTTAACCATATTGATGCATATATGGCCACCATCATGTGACGAGGGGTTTTGACTCACTCTCGATGCATTTTTGGTGTTGGAGGATCCCGAGGTCATAGTTTGGTTATGTGGAAACAGTTTCATCAGCACAGTAGGCTGATGCACTATGAGCCTTGAGGCTTCCTCGATTTTTGGACACAAGTGGGTAAGGTGATCATCTTTACAAAGTTTACATGGAAAATTCACCTTCCTCTTTTCTTTCTTTCCCTCACCAGAATTATTATTAGATTTATCGTTATTATTTTTTTCCTTGTCTTTATTATTTTTATTGTTCTTCCCACCCTTATGATTATTTCCATGCCCTTTCCTTTTATTCCCTTTGGGTTGCTGGTCACCATTCGGGTTCGTCGAATGTACAATATGCACAACTACCAACTGGGTGGGTGCAGCCAAAGCTGTAACTTGTCTTGCTGCAGACGGTTTAAGAGACAAATCCTTCAACTGGTTCATCACCAAGTCTGTAATCTTAGCATTTTTGGAGCCTATGATGCCACCAGCATGAGGCCCAAGATTTTGTCTAGGATTATAATTTGATCGTGGCGCATCGGGGATAATTTTATAAAGCATCCCAGATTGAGCATATATAAGATCTAATTGTTGGGCTTTGAATATGGCCTCTTCCTCAGATGTTACTCTAGATGTAGAAACATCCTTCGAAATGTAAGGAAACAAGGACTTGAGGAACCATTCCAAAAACAAATCTTGAGGAATGTAAGCTTTAATCAACCTCTTCCATCTACACCACTCTTGAATATGATCAGAGATGTGGGTGTCCTTATCTTGACAAAAAACTGATAAAATTTCCATGCTAACATCATAACGAACCGACAATTGGAAGTGGTTGAGAAAATCTAGGGCCATCTAATTGAAAGTTCCATAAGTTCCCCCAAGCAACTTAATGTACCACTTTGTGGCGACCCTCGTAAGGGTGCATTGAAATAGTCTCAAATGAATAGAATCATCATTTAGGGATTTAGACGAACACCATAGATGAAAGTTAGTCACATGATCACCTGGGTCCTCACCAGTCTTTCCCTCAAACTTTAGAATATTTGAGGGAATATTGGTAGGGATGGGGGGCCATGATGGATCATGACGCACTGGGTCATTCATTAATTTTGACAAATCTGGTAGATTCAACATGGCCAGAAAAGCGAGCTGAGGTTGCGGAATCTGAGCCCATGCTCCTGGTAAAGATTGGGTTTGAGAGATTACGGGCCAACCAGGTTTATGGAATACACCATGGCCCTGACCAGTAGGATAGTATCCTCCTACCAACTAATTCATGAAAGGTTGTAAGGGAACCATACCCGTGGAAGTCGCTTGCGAGGAGAAAGCGACCTGATAAGGATTATTCATGTGAGGATTATATATGTTTCCCCCAGATGAAGTAACTCCATGTTGGGGGTTTCCCATACCATAAAATTGAATCCCCCTTGATGAAAAACCAGAGGTTAACAGAAGATTCACCACAAAAAAATCGTTTGTAGGAATCAGCGTGGAGGAATAGGGAATGATGGAAAAATTATAGGAAGTAAATTGACCGCCCATTTGAGCACTCCATCCTGGAGCATTGAAGCTAGGATTAGGTCTAGAGGAAGGAGGATTCCAAACTCCTACCATAGGAGTTTGTTGAGGGATATGACCCCCACCAAATGAGAAAGGAACATAAGGAGGTGTCGTGCCCCCAAAACCAAAACTAGGATTCACATTAGTTGTCGAAACGGAGGATGACATGTGTGAAGTCATGACAGGAATACCAAAAGAGAAAGGATTAGAGGAACAAGGCATTGAATGAATGCTATGATTTAGTGAACCACCTTGGAACAAAAAAGGATTCATTCTCATGGGATGAGAAGAGACCATCGGTTGGGAAGTATTAAGTAAAGGATTTTCCGAAATCCAAACCATCGATGATGCAAGAGTCGAGGGGAATCCACTAAATATAGCGGAGGATGGAGTCAAAGGAGTTCCCAATACATTCATATCTAACTTAGTACTCATGGTAGTACGATCATAACTTTGGGAGGTGGAGATATATGTACCACTCTTATTAACTCTACGCCTTTTAGGAGCCGGCTTCGATAAAGGATCTAATCCTGGTGGTAGCTTCAAAAGACAAAGAGACTAGCAGGGAGGCTGGTCTTTCTCCATGATGATTCAGAACTCATGAAGAAAAATAAAATCCCAAGGCAAACTAATAATCAAAGAGAACACACCTAATTAAAGCTAAAATTCAATGCACACAAATAGGATATAATGGTCGAAGGGACCTCCCTAACTAAACAAGGTATGCCTCTCCCAAGAGGGGATGAGACTCCTAAACAATAAAGTGGAGGTAACATAATGATTTAAAAGGACCCTCGTAGGATTCACAATGCAGTCATTCATATTCCTTCAGAGAGAAAATCCTCCATAAATACTTGTGTTGTCTGATCCCTATCTGACTCAGGGTACCTGCAGAATAATCCTTGAAAGCAACCTATGTGGATACCTAGGTCAAGAAACTAAATTCACCACGGTATAACCAATGCTTAGGCGAACAGTCGCAAGTCCGGTCCACCATATGGACAGGTTAGAAAATCTTGAAATCTTGAAGCCACTGCCTCTCAAGGAGGTAAAGGCACTAGAGAAATCCCTAAATACGAATAGAATCCCATAAATATCTCTGATGCTAGGAAGGTATTAGAGGTCTATATTTGCAACCAAATTCATGTGACCTCATCCTTAACTCCAGTGTGAGAGGAGCCTCCTGAGGACACCAATTACACAATGGGTTTCATCACTTCCTGGTCACATACGTTGATTTTTATAGCCTTGGAGAAGTTTACCACAAAATCCTATTCCAAGGCCCTAGGTCCTACACGTTTTTTTGTACCCTGAAAAATAAAATTGTTTCTAATCAATTTTAATTATTCATCATTAATTTAAATGGATTTTTCTTACTCAAGAGGTTCGATCATGAAATTGATGGTATGATGACTCGTCATAAAATAAGCAAATATAAAAACACTGTTAATGGCTAGTCTTGATTTTCAAAGATATGGAATGCTTGTAAATGTTTTTATATGAAATAAATCTCTATAATTTCAATGAATTTAAATCTTTCCTAACATGCCAAAACTAATGTAATGCAGCAAAAAGTGAAAATTCTCTAGATAAAATGCAAAAAAAACTAAAATATTTTTGTATTTTCAATATATCGAAATGAAAATGCAAGGACTGAATAAACAACCTCCAAGCAGACCCCACTGCAAGAACAAAGAGACAATCCAAGAAGGACACTAAGAAGAGACTACCCAAACCAAAATGAAAGGACAAAAAAATGAGAAAAATAACATGAAATGAGTTTGCCCAAAATATCCACCAATAAAGCAGCTTTGTATCATTTTGTAGGCACTCAACAATCAAGATAGGGACCCAAGAAGTCTTAAAAATCAACAAAACTCACCCAACAAACACTAAACTCATCCAAAAATACTTAGAAAATAATGTACATGATTGTTAAGGGAACATAAGCGTATGCATGCACCCTAAGAACTGACATCTCGCATATGTATGCGACTGTCAAGGGAAAACCCCTGTATTCCAAAGAAGACACTGTCAGGGAAAGGTTCGGGCCAAGAAACTCAGATGCAAGGAAAAATAAAGGTTGTTAAGAAACAATAAAAATCATCTAATACCCCAAAAGGAATATCTTCCACAGTGGATTCTCCAATTCTGTTATGAGGAAAATCTCTATGGAAAGGGGTAAACCACAACAAATGAAACGAGACCTAGAAATCAACTCTAAACTCAAGTATGCTAGATGAATAGAAATAATAACAAGAGAAGGCTAAGATCCTACCTCGTTCTAACATCTGAAGAAGACCTTAGATGAGCTCATGACTGAAAGCTTGATTCCTACAACTTGTCCTCAACAATCAAGATATGCAAGCATATAGAAATTATATAGAAATTTAGCATATAAACTAACATAATCCATTAAAATGTATAAAAAATATTCCCATGGAAAGTAATGTAAATATTTACAACATATAATTGGATGATAAAAGCGTATTTCTATTAATGTAATCAACAAAAGTAAATCTGTGACAAATTTATGTAATGGCACATATCAAAACCGAGAAACTAAGTCCMTCTAACTAGGCCTTCACCACTTTAATCCTCCACAAAGGCATGCTCACAAGTAGCAGGATTCAATGAGGTTCTCCATATCAATATAGGAAGAGATTGGGGATTGAACACAAATATTTCATACTTTCAAGGACAAAGGGATGCAGACTCAATATGAAGTGAAATTTCTCCAGAGTGTCTTTTCTCTCAATGATGTGTGTTTTCAAGGTTTGTATATGACTCAATTTATAGCCTCCAAATGGAACTGAAGGGTCGGATTGGAGTGTTTCTAGTATATGGAAGGTCAAGGATCATGGATCTTGTGACATGGCATGGAAACCCAACATATTTTAATTTCTTAGCACAAAACCCGATGTACACGGGCTATAATGGAGCAACCTCGTATACACGAGCTATCTAACTCGGGCCCGTGTATATGGACAAAAAATTGTATTTTTAGTTATGGAGTGAACAAATGGGGTAATTTGAGTTTGCAGAGGAAATTGAATGCCATCAAATGAAGATGCATGGAGTGTGGCAAAAGTTGCTATAAAAAAGATCCAAATGAATTATAAGCAGGAAGCTCATGCTTGGAAATTTTGTTTCCTGGATAAAACAAATTTGACATTTATGATTGAAAATTGTTATAATGATATCTCATGATGACTGTATGTTTTTAATAAAGATGATATGTTGGCTATGGAATAAGGAATCTCGGGAAAAATATTACTAGAAGCAAATCGAGCTCAATGATGAAGGCATGGAATGAAAAAAGTCCAGTGGACTTGTTGCAGCTAGAGTTCATGAAGCCGCAACTCTGAAAATTCCTGGTTGAGTGCATTGGAGTCCCGGAGAGAAGTGGAACATCCTAAGGGACTTCATGGCAGAGAAAGGGGTTCATTTCTTTGGGTTGTGCAGGGTGATAGGGAAGGAGAACTTTTTGGTTGGAACTGCTGCCAGAAATATAAATTATGGATTTCATTATACATTTTTTGGGTCGGAATGCCTATGTATGCATGTTTTATTTTAGGCCAGAGTGCCTATGTATATAATCAATTGGTTGTATTTTATGTGTATATTAAAGGCCAAAGTGCTTATAATTTTAATAACATTGGTATGGTGTTGTGTACTGAGGCTAGTAGAAAAATAAGGGGAGGGGGATGTAACACCCCAATTTTTTATCTCTATAAACTAGAATGTATTATGTAAATATGACTTAGGCTGGTGAGTCGGTAAAGTTGGCAAAGGGATAGAGTGCCTAGAAATGTAATACATCTATATATATTAATAAAATACATCGTTGGCTGCAAGACAAACAAGGACAAGAGATAGGGGGATATGATTCCACGAGATAGAGGGATAAAGGGACTAAGTCTTTTTATTATATTTTATTTACCTATTTTGGGTTTAATTGAGAAAAGTGGTTACATGAGCTTCTTGGGGAGGCCATGTGGTTCTTGGTTCTTGTAATTATATAAACCATGTATGTGGGTTCTCTGGGGTTGTTGGTTTTTCTTGGTTACTCATTTCATTTTGAGAATTCCTCATTTCACTCTTTCTAATTCATGCACTCTTGGGATGAGCATGGAAATGAATGGTAGGAGGAAGAGACCCATTTTGAGATGGATGTGAGGAATTAATTATCATTCCAGGTGGGAATGATGCCTGTGTGCCTGAGATTGATAGTATTTATCAAAGAACTGTCATAGCTGAGAATCCTTGGAGTTTCCATCATGGATATATCTTGACCAGTAGCACTGGAGCCCTAGAGAGAAATGGAATAGCCTAAGGGACTGCATGGTAGATAAAGGGGTTCATTTCTTTGGGTTGTGTAGACTAAATGGGAAAGAGAGATGGAAATAAGGATTGTTGTGTGGTTGGGAAAACCTGAGAGCTAATTATCCAACTGTTGTGAGTTTTAGACTTCGCCTAAGACTCGTCCTTGTGGATTCATAGCCCTGGCTCAGGGGTGACATTTTGTTGAGAATTGGAACAATTGTGTCTATGGTTGAGAGGAACATCCTTGGTCTATATCAAGTTGGTGATGGTTTAATTAAATATAAGTGCTCTCTATGTTTTTTGTATATTTATATTTCGATGTGTATTATTATTATATCTTAGATTCATATTATGATGTGCCTTCTTGATGGTTATTGTTGTGCATGGAATGTTGTTCCTTTATTGGATGGTTTAGCATGAATCTTGATTATTTCATATGTGGTTATTGCAATCTTTCACGCTTCTTTTCGAATTAATTATTATCCGAATTGAAAATCAGTTTCAAAGTGAGTTTTTTGAGGTAGTTTGGCCATCCTGTGGGTGGCTGGGTACGTTACATATTACAGCTATCCTGTTTGACTAAAATATTCTTGCATATATTTTATCTCTCTCTCTCTTCTCTTCTCTTATGGGTCTATCTTATTCCTCACTTCATTTCAACAATCTTTTGAATCCTCCCCTATCTATTCATCCCCCCACCCCAGTGCTAGGGGAGTCTACTCAACCATCCTATCAGGATCCATGTGCATTATACCCTTCTCCATGAACAACATATTTATCCAGAGTGAAATCTCTTCTAGCATCCTTTTTTGAGAACCTTCAGTGAACTTCCTTTCAGCCTCATTGAAATAATCGGTGCACTCAATAGAAAAATCAATTTTATACCCTTCCTTCACTCACGAAAAATAGAATTCAATGGATTGATTCCATTTGTTATCCAATGCCTTCAACTTATCAATTGTGATATGATCCTAGACCAATGGTTATTGAGGTCTCAAAGTAGTATTAGTAGCAGTTTTCCTCTTCAACAATTCATACAATAGACAGGGAAATTCAACAAAGAAAATTTCATGCATATCAGTGTAGATAAATATATTCTTCCATTGCTCCACATTGGCATTCATACATTGTGTTTCTTGCTGAGTAAACTCATCTTCCTTTGTAGCCAACCAATATTGAATTTCTTCTCGATATGGATACCACCTCATTCTTTCCCTTCATCATTCAATACAAAAACTTCAGTTTCCAACAATGAAACCATTTTTTGGGTCATTCCACACTTGCACACAACCTTATTAATGCTGGGGGGTTGTATACCCAAGGTTCATCCATAGTTGACCAATAAAAATCCAAATGCATCGACATATCAATCCTCAGCCAAATACTAAAGAAGGTCTCACCCGAGACGCCATGAGAATCACAGAGACCTTATGGTCTTGTGTCGGTGATGAAATACTAATTACACAAGAATCCATATGGGTTTGCATTCATACAATCCATTGCAATTTACTTAATGAATAACAATATTTAATTCAATAGCACATACATTCATTTGACACATGATCAACACATCATAATACAAGAATCACTAAAAATTTATTATCTTCAGTCAACCATTCACAGACATACATTAATAAACCCATCAATTGACAACAATAGAGCCCTGCGCTCTTATACATTTTCTCAGTGTTACATTACATAGTTCCATGTAATGTAATCTTCTAGTATTACAGACTTAGACTCACAACCAATGTAATCAAAATCTACTAGTATTACAGACCTAGACTCACAACCAAATAAATTACAAAACATAGGCTTAGAGTGAGATCAAGGACATTGACAACAAAAACCTAAAATTGGCTATCCAATTGAGTATCTAACTAACCAACTCTCTTTCTGTTGTTGTTTCTCCCTTTTATCTTATTCCTGGCTCTCACGCTCTGTCACTTTCAGTTATGCCACACTCACTCCTATGAATACTAGTCCCATGCACTTCTATCACCTGCATGCATTCCACGTAGCCTCTTTGGATTTGTGGAAATCTTAACTACCTTTCCAGCTCATCTCCTTACTGCTCCAAGATCTCTCGTGCTTCCTGAAGTAATCATTCAAGAAGATTTCCTGAAGATTATTTTCTTGATTCTGACGTGCATGTGTTGTCTTCTTAATTTATGGCTTGCATCACAAAACTCATACTATTTTTCATGGGAAAAACTTGTACTCTCATGCATTAGAAAAACTTGAAATGGTTCCCCGCCTCCTATCACCCATTGTGTAACTACTTGAGTACGTGAAAAAACTGAATAGGCATGCACAACTTTGTTTGTGCATGCACGCGATATTTACCCAAAAATTTGGGTGCCAACAATTGCCACCATTTCCAATGTTCAGGATCTAGATAGAGGACACCATAGTGAAATTTGGCCAATTCTTCAGTGATTCCATGCAAGGAGAAATAATGTTCCATTTTGCAACCAAGCCCATTATTTTGAGCCATCAAATTTGTTCACCTTGACTTTGGGAAGATGCAATT
>JASDQU010411965.1:0-10449 GCA_032191745.1 Picea mariana | reverse complement strand
CAAATGATATAGGGATGGACTGAATATTGTAGCCCTACGAGTGACAAAGGGACCCAAAATATGTTGTGGCTATAGGTTGAGTATTCACTATAGGATGGACAAGTGTGATGATAGGAACCTCGGGCACTACAACCATAGTGGTTGAAGGTGTAAAAGGAGTATTGTTGACTATAGTGGGTATGGGAGTTGAAGGACTCCCAATATCTTTCTGACTTGATTCAGTACTCATCCTTGTACAATAAAAAGTCTGGTAAGTGGAGGTGTATGTACCACGTATGATAACTTTACGCCTTTTAGAAGGAAAAGAATCAAAATGCGGTGGTAACTGTAACAAGCGGCGAGACCTGTGGGGAAGCTGGTCCGGCTCCATGATGACTCAAGACTCATGATATAAAAAAAAAAATCACAAGGACAACTAGTAATCAAAGACCACACCAAAGTAAAATAAACAAAAGGCCAATACACACACAAATAGGATAAAGTGGGTGAAAGAGGCCTCCCTCTCTAAAGTAGGTATGCCTCACCCAAGAGGGGATTGAGACTCCTCTGCTAAATATTATAGGTAACCGAATCAGTTATAAGGGCCCTAGTGGGCTTAACAACCAGTCAGTAAGATCCCTCGGAGAGGTAATCATACATAAAGGCTGTGTGATGTCTGACCCTTACCTGACCCAGGGTACTTGCAGAATAACCCATGCAAGTAACCTATGTGGTACCTAAGTCAAGCAACTAAGCAACCACGATATAACCGATGCATATGTGAACAATCATAAGTCAGATCCACCATATGGGTAGGGTAAAAAAGACCAAAACCTTGAAAGAACTGCCTTTCACAGAGGTAAAGGTACTAAAAAGATCCCCATATACGAATAGATCCCCAGAAATATATCTGACGCTAAGAAGGTATCAGGGGGATATCCCTTCAACCAACCTCACACGACCTCGTGCTTAACTCCGGTGTAAGTGGAGCCTCCTGATATTACCAATTATACAATGGATTTCCCCACTCCCTTAGTCAGACACATATTTTGATTTAATAGCCTTGGAGAAGTTTACTCACAAAATCCTATTCCAAGGCTCTAAATCCTAATCTAGTTTGTGCACCCTAGAAAATAAAATCGCTACTAATCAATTTTAAATTATAAGCGTTACTTTTAGTGGCCTTACTTACTCAAAATGGTGCGGTCGTGAAACTAATGATGTTATGACTCAACAAGTAAAATAAATGAATATGAACACAATGCAAAGTCCTAAGTTCAATTCCCAATAAATGATATGCTTTTCAAAATGCAATTTTCAATTTAGTTCTACAATTCTAAATAAGATGTAATCTTTCTTTACATGTACTAAGATAAATGATAAAGACCATACATTCATGTTAGAATTTATCCTTTGGTGAACTATACATTCATGTTAGAATTTATCCATTGGTGAACCATAAACCTACACTGACAGATCCATAATATCTAGAGGACATAATCAAAATATTATACATACCTAAATGGTGATTTTTCATTTTAGCAATTGAAAATGCAACAAAAAAATTGAGGTGGTGCTCAACATCATGCCTCATACATGGCAAATAAAAATGTTGTTGTAAAGTTGCAACTATATTTGATGTGACAAAATGCCCAACCAACTTCAAGAAATGAGATTACTAAATCAACAAATCCCTAGGTTCACTTGCATGTGAGCACATCCTATCAAGTCAATATAAATGATCTTTATTCATATGAAAATCAACCGAATTAATAATAAGTCTTGTGTAGGTAGTGTGGCATCCTTATTGAATGGTTTCATAAACTTTCACAAAATTTATGTGTGTATTGTAGAACTCTTGCTAGTGTTATATATCACACATTTTTGTGTTAAGAACCACTACGAATGCTATTGGTGGTCGACTCGAATAGTAGTCTACATTTTTATCTCTTCAATGTAAATGTTTGATAACCAATTGGAATTGCTATAAGAAATTCCATTTCATATGCGGTGTGTTCTCAATTTTTCTCTAGGTTTGTAGTGGCTTATGGTTAGATTGAATAACAATTTAGAAAATTTTAACGTGGGTTCTCAATTTTTCTCTAGGTCTATGGTGATTGGTGAGATCCTCTACAAGGATCTTCATTGATTTCAATAGTTTTAATAAGTTCGAAGAGGTGGTGACACAATCACACTTGGGGGAAGACAATGGATTTGTGGCACTCAAGTATAAAGGTACAATATCAATATCCATGTATAATTTGTTCAAAGGATCCAAAGAGTCATACTTAATGAAAGAGTACATTGTGAAAAATGGGGGAAGTAATCACACCAATAATTGGGGATGGAGGTTTATCCAACCAGACTATGGGAATAGACTATGAATTAGCCATTGAAGGTGATACATTTAGTGCAAAGATGGTTGAATACTTGAGTACAAGAGTTTATCAATGGTGACAAATGCAACATTTATGTAGAAAAAACATCACATGAAATAGTGAGGAGAGCATGAATTCTAGGCCATGCACATATTCATGACCAAGGGGTAAGTTAAAGTCAACATGGGTAGTCATAACTGCAACATTGACTAAAACAACCTAACTTGATAGAAAGGTAGATATAGTTCCTATTGATTCACATTGTATACCATCAAAGGTCTGTGAATTGGTCAAGGTGGAATGAGGATGGGAGAACCAAAGTGTTTCTATATTGACTTAGATATATGAACTATCTCCATGATATAAGGACTCATTTGGAAAACGAGACATAATTGAACATTGCTAAGTCTTAGATAACTAGAACATTGAAGTTGGCATGTTATAAGGCCAATTGAATCTAAATAAGATTGAATGACATCACTGAGCTTGTCAGTGATAGAGACAAATACCTAATTACATTAAGTTTACTTATAAATTATTCTTATTTTTGTTGCTAATATAAATATCTAAACATGGTTTTCAACATATGTGGTTCATTGTGATGTCACTGGGATACATAGTGGTCATTGCTTAAAACTAAATCCACGACTTCATCGTCAAGAATCATGTGGAGTGTGCATGTGATTAGGGGATCAACGAATTTGGTAAATGGAGCATCAACTAGGGGATCATGTGTTTCTACCATATGATGTTGTAATTTGACATGGTATCTCTAGAAGGTATTGACAAGTTTTGAGAGGGGTGCATGATCTTCCATCAATTTCACTGCCTTTTTACAAAACTCTAAAACTAAATTGATGAAGGCCTCAATTGCATTGTGAATAGTGGTTGTTTAAGGCATAGGTTCTTCTAACTACCTTGTACACACATCAAAACTACCTACCCTAGTCTCGATGCCCAAAAGTGAAACATCCATATTTGCAACTATTAACTTATTTTTGAACATTAGTAATGTCATTGTAAGGTATTTTGAGTTTCACTTTGGCACTATTCTTCCCTGAGTGCCATTTGTGACCATTCAACATGTTAGTTTTCACTCTTGCATTTTGAATAAGACATATATTCCCAACATGTGTGCATATTAGAATGATTTTTAATAATAATAATAAAATAATATCTGGTTTATGGTCAAAGTGTCACCTAAAACAAAACTAATGTATGAAACCTTCTTGTTTTTGGGTCATGCACACATCAAAATTGCGTACTTTAATCTCAATGTCCAAAAGAACAACATCTATATCTACAAATATTAACTCTTTTTTGAACATTGTGCAACATCTATATCTACAAATATCAAATCTTTTTTAAGATCAACAATGTCAATTGTAAAGTGTTTAGGGATTCACTTTGACACCGTACTTCCTTGAATATCGTTTAATTCAACATGTTAGTGTGCATTATTGCATTGTGAATAAGACACATATTCCCAACCCATATGCATCTTGGAATGATTTTTAATAATACTAACACTAATAATTTTTAAATACCACATAGGAAAGGTGGTGGCAAGAACAATCCTTTCAAATTTGAGGTTGGAAGACCGTTCCAAAGTAGGAACAATGGGAAAGAACTGAGAGAAAGAGACCAAGAACAATGTGCAATTTGATGCTTGTGGCATAGTAAAAATACCAACTATGGATACACAAACATCATTTCAAATAAATACACAAACATCATTTCAAATGGATACACAGATGGACACACAAACATCATTTCAAATGGATTGCACAAGAATTCATGTTTTACACCATTTTTGTGTTTTCTTTGGAATTTGTCAATTGTTGTTGGAGATGCATATGGGTATCTGAGAACATGAGCTCTTAACATAATTAAGGATGAATTCAAGTCCAAGAAAACTCACCATTATAAAACCCTTTCCCCCAGTCTTGACAAACCCTTTCCCTCATAGGTTTCCTCGCACATAGGTCTCCACAGTCTCGATAACCACTCAAACCAAATCTTTGTTCCCCTTGTGACCAACTTCCTTGCGCAGATTTCTTCTTGGTCTCAATAACCACTAAAAAAAAAACCTTGCACCCTTGACATCCGGTTTCCTTGTGCAGAGGTTTGGTCTTGGTATCCTTGGGTAGAGGTCTCGATAACCACTAAAAACACCAACAAAACCTTGTGCCCCACATGACCAGTTTCCTTGTGCAAAGGTCTGGTCTCTGTATCCTTGCACAAATCTCTCCCCGTTCGGTCTCGGTCTCCTTGCACAGATCTCTCCCTGGTCGGTCTCACTCTCCTTGCACATAAATCTCCTTGGTCGGTCTTCGTATCCTTGCATAGAGCTCTCCTCAGTTGGTATCGATCTCCTTGCATAGATCTCTACCCATTCGGTCTCGGTCTCCTTGCACACAACTCTCCCTAGTCGGTCTCAATGTGGAATTCAAATTACGATGTGAAAATGTTATGAGTGTGTGGGTTAGGCCAGATTCAAATTGTAGTTTTTCTTGTTTTGTTTGTTTTGTGTGTGTGTGTGTGTGTGTGTGTGTGTGTGTGTGTGTGTGTGTATAATAGTTTCTAACTAGTCCTGTCACTACTAATATAACACATAGCCTATAACCTTAATAAACTCTAACCTTTCTAGTCGATATCCCCTAACCTTAAAAACCCACATATCCAGTAACCCACATTATAACAATGATGACGACGATGATGATGATGACGAAAATGGAAATGTTGATTATGGTGATGACAATGTCAATGATGACAACGGTGATGGACAATGACACTGACTATGACGACAATGATGATACTGATGATGAAGATTGCAGTGATGATGAGGAGTATGATGTTGAAAATGTTGATTACTGGTGGTGACAATGTCAATGAAGATGATGACAGTGATCATAAAAATCATGATATGATGATTAGAACAATGGAAAGGATGATGATGATGACAATGATGATGATGACGATGACGATGATGATGACTGGGACAATTATGATGAAGACGATGATGATGACGACAATGGTAATGATGACAATGAAAATGACCAGGACGAAAACAATGATGACGATACTGTTGAAAATGTTGATTATGGTAATGACAATTTGTTCAAACAATTTTCTTGGGCTCAACTTGCCACAATTTGTTCAAGCAACCCTCAAGAAAAGGCTTAAAACAAAGTCACTAGTGTAGTGCCACTTTTCACTACCGAGGCTTTCAAACCTTTCTCTAACCAATCTGTACATGGAGTCTTACATAAAACATACAGAATTGTATAATCACATGCGTAACAACAAGAGATACATTTTAATTCTCAGAATAATCATATAGTTACTGTTATAATTAGACAATCCATAGCTTTCAATAATGATTCATTTACACAGCGGAAAACATGATAACAGATCCAGTACAGTCATGATAAAATGTGGTAAAAATATAATTAAACACTTATCTTGTGACAGTGGAGAAATCCACCAACCAAATGCAGGCCTTCCACGAACCTCCCATCCGTAGACCGCACTGCTCCTTAACTCAACAGTGGGTCACCCCCGAGATGGGACTGAGCTCCACCCCAGGGCAAGGAATCCAAACTCAGGCTGAGGTTACAGGGAATTCAGTCACACACAACCACCAGGAAGAATGCTCTCACAGGAATCTCCCACGCTCACTGCCCACAGACCCTCATTCCCCACATGCCTTTTCCACCCTAGGAGAGTGCACCTTCTCTGTCACTTGGACAGTCCTTCGGCTGCCAGTCTCCCTTACCTTGGGTTACAGGAACAGACCAGACTAGAAGTCTCCAGGTTCTGTGGCAGCTACAGGGTTCCTTCCAAGAGCTCTCTCGTTCCTCAACGCACTCTCTCACCTGGAGGGAGTCGCTCACAGGCCAACAAGCCTCACGTAGTCTAGAACTGCGTGCCACAACAACCACAGGGAAAATGGACACAGGCTTCCCAAGAACCGGTTCAGCAGTCGCAGGATGTTCTCATGGTCAAGATTTTAGAAGAGGGCTCCACGCACAAGCTCGCTCAGCTTTTCTTGGGCAAATAGAGACTCTTCCCCGAAATTGACATGGACATTGCGTTCAGGGAATGCACACACTGGTTTTCTCTCACAGACAGACTCCACGGCTCTGAACAAGGGAAAACATGCATTCTTCAGCACCCAACATAGGCTTCCTATCTGTAACAGACATACACGAGGTCTCCTGCAGACTGGCTCCTACCGCTCCTACTCAGGACAGTCGGGTCGAATGGAATGCGTGAGATCCCCCCCCCACGGTTGTTCCTTTCTATTTTATTTGCATGCGTTAGGGTGGACATTTGTCACCCTGGGAACTGCATGCGTTCCATCTGCATGCCTCCCTGTACACGCCTTTCCTATTTGCTAGGAACTTAGGATAAAATAATAAGCACATGGATTTTTAGGAAATAATATTAAAATATTATTCCAGGCCTAAGCCCCCTAGGCTTAGCCTCTAGGCTCAACACTCAGCCCCTTTTCCCACCTTCCAGCCCCTAATCCCTTGCCCACTCTGTGGACTCTCAGTCCCCCTTCACTCATTCATCATGGTCGTTCTGCACCTGGCGGTGTTTATATTTTATTAATCATTCTACATACATACAAGTACATCGACAGGCTCCTGGCCTTCTACACTTAGGCTCCCTGGCCTAACAAACACATAAGCCTACTAGCTTATACAAAACTCAGCTCACCAGCCTATAGAACATGTTTTACAATTTATTTCACATATCCTGATTTGCAATGGGGCTTAGCCTTGGGGACACTACAATCCCCCTCCCCTTATTTTTGCACTGTCCTCAGTGCAACTTTACATCGCATCTGCAAGTTCTTCAAAATTTTCAAAAAGATGCGGGTACTCTGCCCGCATTACTTCTTCATGCTCCCATGTCGTGTCTTCAGGACCGTACCAGGTCCACTGGACCTTTACAAGCTCTATAGCTCGATTCCCGAGCTATTTTCTTTTCCTGTCCAATATGCGCACAGGATGCACTTGCAAGACACCTTCTGGTTCCACGTGAATCACAGTCCAATCGATAACATGATTAGCATCAGGCACATATTTCTTAAGCAGTGAAACATGGAACACATTATGTATAGTCATAGATGCAGGTAATGCAAGCATGTATGCAACTGGCCCAATCCTTTCTAGGATCTCAAATGGCCCACAAAATCTTGCTGCCAACTTGGCGCAACTTCCCAGCTTCAGGGAACTCCCGTTAGTTCTCACTTTCAGGAAAACATGGTCACCCACTTTGAATTCTCTATGGGTTCTGTTACTATCAACGTAACTTTTCTGCCTGTCCTGGGCAGCTTTCAGATTCTATTTGATTTTTATCATTTGATCTTCGATCTCTTTGAGTAGTTCAGGTCCAACTACTACTCTATCAGCTGGATTATCCCAACTCACTGGAGTGTTGCACTTTCTTCCATAAAGTGCGTCGAATGGGCTCATCTTCAGAGATGTATGATACCCATTATTGTAGGAGAATTCTACCAAATGCAGGTAGTCTTCCCACTTTGATGGTTTATCCATCACATACATTCTCAGCATGTCTTCTATTACTCTGTTTACTCTCTCTGTCTGTCCATCAGACTCGGGATGATATGCTGTGCTAAAGTTCAGATTCGTTCCGAATCCTTTGAACAGTCCTTTCCAGAAATTCGAAGTGAATTTTGGGTCTCTATCAGACACAATTGTCTTAGGAATTCCGTGCAAGCGTGCAACTTCTTTTAAAAATATATCAGCAACATCGACTGCTCTGTGGGTGGTTTTCAGTGGAATAAAATGGGCAGCTTTAGCAAGCTTGTCCACCACCACCATGATTGAATCATGCTGCTTGCTTGTTCTGGGCAATCCTGTGATAAAATCCATTGTTACCACCTCCCATTTCCATTCAGGAATAGGTAAAGGCTGCAGCAACCCTGTTGGGTGCCTATGCTCCGACTTAACCTTCTGGCACTCCATACATCTGGCGATGTATTCATCGATTTCTTTCTTCAAACCCGGTCAAAAATAATGGCTTTTGACTGCTGCCACAGTCTTCTAATATCCACGATGTCCAGCATAAGCCATGTTATGCATCTCCTTTAGAATTTCCCGCTTCAATTCTTGGTCATTAGGTACATACACTCTATTTTTATACAGAAGTAAACCATTAGTTCCCAAAGAGTANTCTGTCTTTCATCTCAGTCTGGTACATGCTAATGGCTGTAGCATGTAATTCGTGCACTTTTCTGCTGAGTGCATCAGCCACCTTATTTTCTTTCCCTTTGATATGCTTGATATCAAAGTCATATTCACACAGAAATTCCAACCATCTAATTTGCCTGGCATTTAAGGTTGGATGATCAAATAAATATTTCAGACTGTTGTGGTCTGTTCTTAATTCAAATTTCTAGCCCATGAGGTAATGTCTCCATTTCCTCAGGGCGTGGACGATTGCTGCCAGCTCCAAATCATGAGTGGCATAATTCTTCTCATGTTCCTTCAACTTTTGGGATTCATAACAAAATACAAATCCTTCTTGGCTGAGAACTCCTCCCAGCCCCTCCTTACATGCATCTGTGCACACTACGTAATATTTGTTTGGATCTGCAATCCTTAGGATTGGAGAACTAGTTAGCAGCTGCTTCAATTGCTGGAAGCTACTCTCACATTCTTCAGTCCACTGGAACATCTTCCCCTTCCTTTGCAAGGAAGTGATAGAATGGGCTATCCTTGAAAATCCGGCTATGAACCTCCTATAATAACCTGCCAGACCCATAAAGGATCTAACTTCTGTCACATTCCTTAGCACTAGCCATTCTTGAATGGCCTGTACCTTCTCAGGATCCACAACGATCCCCTCTTCCGAAATAATGTGTCCCAGGTAATGGATCTGCTTTTGGTAAAATGAGTACTTGCTCAGTTTTGCGTAGAGCTGGTGTTCTCTCAACACTTGCAGCACCATTCTAAGGTGTTGTTCGTGTTCTTCCTCTGTCTTGGAGTACACCAGGATATCGTCCAAGAAGACTATGACAAACTTGTCCAAATAATTTCTGAACACTCCATTCATTAAGCACATAAAGACACCAGGCGCGTTGGACAATCCAAACGGCACCACTGTAAACTCATAATGACCGTACCTTGTTCTAAAGGCGGTCTTGCTGATGTCCTCATCCATTATTCTCACTTGGTGATATCATCAATCCGCGACAGAGGATACTTGTTCTTGACAGTGACCTTATTCAACTGTCGAAAATCAATGCACAGCCTCAATGTCTCATCTTTCTTATTTACGAATAGGACTGGTGATCTCCACGGTGACACGCTGGGACGAATGTAACCTTTCTTTAGTATCTCTCCGAGCTGCAATTGAAACTCTTTCAGCTCTGGTGTACTCATTCTATAAGGAGCTTTCGAAACTGGAGCTGCTCCAGGCATCAAATTTATAGAAAAATCGATGTCCCTCTTTGGAGGTAGTCCAGGCACCTCCTGAAATACGTCCTTAAATTCTTTGAGTACCTTGTGGTTTTCCAAATTCGAGACCACATCTTGGAATACTTCTTCCACCTGGGCTGCAAATAATTGACAACCTTTCCGGTAACATTTCTTCAGCTGCATGGCTGAGATTTCCCTCACAGCCACGGCTCTGGGAATTCCTTGGATGGTTACCTGATTTCCCTCTTCGTTCAGACATGTGAACCTCTTGTTACATCAATCCAGAAGGGCATGGTGCTGGTCCAACCAGTCCATCCCAATTAAGCAATCGTATGAGCCTAAAGGCAGAATGTTCAATTCAGCCTTAGTGCTCATTCCTTTCATGTCCACTGAACATGACTTAACCAATTCAGTGACCTTCCTCTTGGTCCCCGTGGCCAACTGCACTAACCAAGACTTCTCATGTTTTCTTCTCATTAGACGCAAACTTTCCACCACTCTAGGATCTACATAACTATGGCTAGCCCCTGAATCAATTAAAATAACAAGTGGTTGGTTGTTGATCGTACCTTCCACTTCAATCATGTGCGATTGAAATTCTGCTTGCTTGTTGTCCAGGGCTGCGTAGATCCTCG
>JASDQU010411964.1:0-10449 GCA_032191745.1 Picea mariana | reverse complement strand
CTACCAACCCCTTTAAAAACTTGTCCTATTGCAAAATCTAACCTCTGTGTTTCCATTACGAAATCTTTTTGAGTATTTTGAGTATTTACATTTTTGAGAGAGCCCTCTCTGGTTGAAAGGGTCAAAATCAAACCTAAAGTTGGTTGAAACAGTTACCTATGTCGTTTGTTTATCATTCAAACAAATTTATAGAGTGCTAACAGACCCAATGGGTTTGTTATTTATTGCCTCAAGATCTAACCAACTTCCATAGAAACTGTAAGATATTTTCCACATCTAACTGTCGATTGTTAGGGTTGACTCTGCCAAATCTTCACTATCGAGTCAACTTGACAAGGATGCTCAACCCGACCACCTATGTGTCCAAATCATAGTCTATTGTTGGGCTGGTCGATCCGCCACCTGAGTATCTTCGACTGTTGATGTATAGCATCCATAGACTCATGTTGGGCAATTCCACACACAATTTTCTTACCTTTGATACCATTTAATTAACTGATATTGTTAGGTATCTAGAGAGGTAGTGGGGGGGACGAAGGGTCCATAGTGATAATAATGGAGACCATTCAATGTAAGGTGGACTAGATACACTATATTACTAAATAAGGCTCACTATGGTGGTTAGATATAATAAATGTAAGAGGACTTACTAAAAGGTTCTAATTCTAGAAGGGTCATCCTCTAGAATGTTCTTAGGTGGTTGGTAGCACTATATAAATGGGTTCAAGTAATGTAATGTTGTGTGAAGAGAAGTATTGTATTTGGATCATTAGCTCAATAGGAGGATTCCCGCTCGGAGAGGCAAGTGAACAAGAGAGGATCTCTTCCATAATAGGATCCATTGTATGGTTTTCCCCTACCTCAAGGGTTTTCTTATAATAAAGTGTGGTTTATTCTATATTTTCTTTGAATATTTGTGGTGTTTTTTTATGCAAGTATTTGGTTCTTAAAAATTGGTATAAAAAAACTTTCCTTGGCAATAATTGTGGGCAATTGTTTTTCTATTTTTGTAGATTTTTTTTCAAAGAAGAAAAAAAGGAGCATGACATTCCAGATGATTTTTGTATATTTTTGTGCAAAATCTGTAGAAACTGGTTGTAAATCCGAGTTCCTCTCATAAAAAAACACAATTAAAAAAAAATCGTCCCAAACGGAGTCCGGGAAGTGAAGTTATCGCCATTCTAAAATATGCATTTTTCAGGGTTTTCCATGGATGACAGTGCGATTTTTATTATTTCTGTAGAAATTGGTGTTGGATTTGAAAAAAAAATTTACATATCTCAGTTACTCTCACAATTTAACCCAAATTAAAAAAAATATATCATCCGAATCGGAGTTTCATAAGTGAAGATATCACTGCTTAAAAATTAGCCAATTTGGGGGGGTTTTCATGACGATGATAGGATTGTGGAGCTCATAAATTTTGACATGGTGCTCAAATTGATACCAGACTTGTGCCATTGGATAGAGTATTTTAAGATATTTGTTTTGACATATTATACAAGGTTTTTTCGATGGATATGCAATGCACTCTATCCTTTGCATAATTTCCAATGTCCCTAAAAGCTATCAATGATATAATAAGGGAACAACTTCAAATTTATGCTGCCATTTGGATAGACTATGCTTGAGAAGAACTTGTTTGACATGATTTCGAATGTGATTGTGATTCTTGGTACTCTTCTCTAGCAAGGCAGGAGAGCCAAGAGAGATATAACAAGGAGATCATTGACATTTACATCTCGACAAAATATAATCAAGAAATATATGCTTGGTATGATTATGAGGACGATTGTGATTATTGGTGTATGGATAGTTGTCATTTATGGGATGAAAAACACTTTCATATTTTATTTTAGGACTCTACTACACCTTTTATAAACAACATCAATGTGACAAATCAAGAGCCATATATGATTACCAGTGTCTAGCCTGCATATTCTATAGTGGTATTGTTCCTTCCAAATTCAAATTTCACCCTTTCCAAGTATGTGGAAGGACCTGCATATTTTAATTCACATGATAAGTGTTGATATTTGGAGCATCATTTTAGGTTGGCTATGGTGTTTCGATATATTCTGTGGGGAGTTCACATGAGCACTTGGACATGGGATCCAGGTTCGCAATGGTGGTTTGAATACTTCAACATGGTGGCTTGCATTCTTACATGGCACCATGGATCTCCATCCTAATTATTCATTGTTGTCCACACTTATCCATGGGACCTTGGTATATGGTTGTACACCCTCATAACAAGTGTTGAGGACAACACTTTCATAAGGGGGATGGAATGTTAGGTAGCTAGAGAGGTAGTGGGTGGCCCAAAGGGTCCATAATGATAATAGTGGAGACCATTCAATGTAAGGTGGACTAGGTCCATTGTATTTTTAAATAAGGCCCACTATGGTGGTTAGATATAATAAATGCAAAATGACTTACTAGAAGGTTCTACTTCTAGAAGGGTCCTCCTCTAGAATGTTCTTAGATGGTTGGTAGCACTATATAAAGGGGTTCAAGAAATGAAATGGTGTGTGAAGAGAAGTATTGTATTTGGAGTGGTATCTCAATAGGAGTATTTCCCCTTGAAGAGGCAAGAAAAACAAGAGAGGATCCCTTCCATAATATGATCCATTGTATGGTGTTTCCCTACCTCAAGGGTTTTCTTATAGTAAAGTGTGGTTTCTTCTATATTTTCTCTGAATGTTTGTGGTGTTTTTGTATGCACGTATTTGGTTCTTAACAAATATACTTCTACAAATTCTCAGATTAGTGAAAGATAATACTCTAAAAATGCATAAACTCATCCAGAATAATAACCATGTACACATGCAACTTATACAAGGAAAATCCAAAAGAGAAAATTGATAATTAAAACACAGTAAATTAAGCAAGATCATAAATGACACTTATATTTTACAAAAGAACACAAACTACATGAAGACCTTCCACGTTCCTCCCAGCCTTAGACTGCACTGCTCATAAAATTTCAACAATGGGCCACCCCTGAGCTAGGGATAAAATCCACCCGGGTAAGGAAATCCTAACCACAATAAGGTCTCTCAGAAAAAATAAAACTTAGATTCAGGTGCCAACTCAAACTAACATCCTACAGTCAATCATTCCCCACATGTTTGTCCCATCCCAAGAAGTGTACCCCTTCTCTCCTCAATAGCCCTTTGGTTGCCCCACTTCCTTTGCAGGGATTCAACAAAAGGCTAGATAGGAAGTCTCAGAGCCCTGTAGCTGCAACTTGGCACCTTAAGAATCAATTCCCCAACAATTCTCTTCCCTAGAGAGAATGCTCATGATCCTGAAAACTCACCTCTTCAATCTAGTTCCATTCCTCTCCTTGGTACAGGTACAAGTATGGTAATGGAAACATTAAAGTATTGATGAAACCAATGAGGTGAGGTCTAAATAATGATCGAATGGTGGATGAATGAGCTAAAGTCCCCAAAACTTATGTGCATGTTACCAACTTGAGAATTTTCATGTTGGAAACTACATGGGCCACACATGGGTTACCTCACATGGTGTTACGTTTCTTCATATGGACTTAGGATAAAATGCATTATCCCCTACTTTAGACTTTAACTTTAGAAATATTGATAAAATATTCCTTTTTGTCTTAAGCCCCCTAGCTTAGCCCATTTTCTAGACTCTTATCCTCCTTTCCCTATCTCGTGGGGCTTATCCCCCCACACTCTTTTACATGGTTGGTCTGTAGCAGTGGTTTGTTTTCATTAATATTTTCATGTGAATACATATTACAATGATGGATCACTGACCATTTTAGCATCTGGCTCTCCATCCTAATAACCATACAGGAACTCTGGCCTCAAAATACATATACACAAAGGTACTCTGGCCCAAAATATCCAGGCTCATCGTCCTATGTGTTCATTTACATTTATATGTACAATTTGGGTTCATCATAGGGGTATTGCATCCCCCTCCCCTTTATTTATGCACTTCCCTCAGTGAAATATATACACATATTCAATCAAAACTTCAAAATTCTTAAAAACGATGCGGGTATTTTGCCTGAATAGCATCATCATGTTCGTAGGTTACATCCTTAGTACCATAATAGGTCCATCGGACCTTTACCAATCTTATTTCTCGATTCCAGAGTAGCTTGAATTTCCGATGCAATATGCATATCCACTGAACTCAGAAGTCTCCTTCTTTCTCCACCTGAATCACATTCTAATCAATGACATGATTAACATCAGGTACATACTTTTTAAGAAATGATACATGGAATACATTATGAATACACATTGATGCAGGTAAGGAAAGAATGTATGCTACAGGACCAATCCTCTCCAGGATTTCAAATGACCCACAATAATGAGCTGCTAGTTTTGAACAATTTCCCAACTTCATGGCACTTCTCTTGGATTTTACTTTCAAGAACACATGGTCACCCACTTTAAACTTTCTATGATTTATTCCTTTATCTGCATAACACTTTTTCCTGTCTTGGGAATCCTTTAAATTCTGTTTTATTTTCACCTTCTATTCTTCCATTTCCTTTCAGTAACTCTGGTCCAACCACTACTCTGTCGGTTGGGTTGTCCCAACTCATTGGTGTGTTGCACTTTCTTCCATAAAGTGCCTCAAATGGGCTCATCTTTAAATATTCTTGATACCCATTGTTATAATCAAAATCCACCAAATGCAAATAATCCTCCCATTTGGATAGTTTATCCATCACATACATCCTTAGCATGTCCTCTATCATGTGATTCACTCTTTATGTTTTCCCATATGACTCTGGATGATAAGTAGTGCTAAAATTCAGATTCGTTCCAAATCCCTTCCAAAAATTTGATGTAAATTTGGGATCTTTGTCAGATACAATTGTCTTAGGAACACCATGTAGCCTAGAAATTTCTCTCATATAAATATCAACAATGTTAGCTACCTTATGAGTGAGCTTCACTGGAATAAAATGGGCAGATTTAGTAAGCTTATCCACCACTACCATGATAGAACAATGTTTGTCATTTGTTCTGGGAAGCTTGGTGATGAAATACATCGTTACAACTTATGATTTCCACTAAGGAATTGGTAATGGCTATAGCAACCCAATTGAGTGTCTATGATTAGTATTGACCTTGTGTCATTCCAAACACCTAGAAATAAAATCAACCACTTATTTCTTCATACATGACCAATAATATTGTCTCTTAATAGTTGTAATAGTCTTCTAGTAACCTGGGTTCCTAGCATAAGGCACATTATGCATTTCTTTCAAAATCATATTTTTCAATTCATAAGAATTTGGCACATAAATTCTACCCCTATACATAAGCATTTCATTCTTTTCTATCTTATATTCTTCACTTTTCTACTACAAATTACCTTGTTGAATTTTTTCCTTTACCCCCATGTATTTCTAATCTGATTTTGCAACCTCTAAATTTTTTTCTTTTAAATCATATTGGTACATGCTAATGGTTGTAGCATGCATCTCATGCAACCTCCTGTTGAGTGCATCAACCACCTTGTTCACTTTACCTTTGATATGCTTTATATCAAAGTCATATTCGTTGAGGAATTCCAACCATCTTCTTTGCCAGGAATTAAAAGTTGGTTGTCCAAATAAATATTTCAGACCACTATTGTCTGTCCTTAATTCAAATTTTTTTCCCATGAGGTAGTGCCTACACATCTTCAAGTCATGCACTATGATGACAAATTCTAAATCATTAGTATCATTGTTCCATTCATTCTCCTTTAATTTCCTTGATTCATAGCATACCACATGCCCATTCTGACTAAGAACTCCACCAAGTCCTTCTTTGCATGCATCAATGCATACAATGAAGTCTTCATTTGGATTAGCAATCTTTAATATTGGAGAACTTGTTAGTAAATTATTCAAGTGTTGGAAACTCCTTTCACAATCCGATGTCCACTCAATCTTCACACCCTTCTTCTGCAAGTAATTAATTAGGTTTGCAATCTTTGAGAATCCATCAATGAATCTTTTGTAGTAACCTGCAAGTCCCATGAATGATCTCACCCCAGAGACATTCTTTGGTGTTTTCCATCGCTTAATGGCCTTTATCTTTTTTGGGTCCATTGTTATCCCTTCCTCTAAAATAATATGCCCCCAGTAACATATATGTCACTGGTAGAATGAGAAGCTGGTCAACTTTGCAAATAATCGATGTTCTCTCAATACTTGTAGCACCATCCTCAAGTGCTTCTCATGTTATTCTTTATATTTTGAGTAAATAAGTATGTCATCCAAAAATACAATGACAAAATTATCCAAGTATTCTCTAAAAATACCATTCATTAAACACATGAAGATAGTCGATGCATTTGATAATACAAATGGCACCGCTGTGAACTCATAATGGCCATACCTTATTCTAAAGGAAGTCTTGTTAATTTCTTCTTCCTTAATTCTTACCTGGTGATAACCTAACTTGACATCAATCTTAGAGAATACCTTAGCATCTTTCAATTGATTAAAGAGATCATCTATTCTTGGCAAATGATACTTGTTATTCACAGTTACCTTGTTCAACTCCCTGAATTCAATGCAAAGCCTCAAGGTGAAATACTTTTTCTTCACAAATCATACTGGGGCACCCCAAGGTGATATACTTCGGCATATATGCCCCTTCTTTAGAACTTCCTCCAATTGCATTTGCAACTCCTTCAACTCTAGTGTACTCATCCTATAAACAGTATTGGATAGTGGGGCTGCTCTAGGCATCATATTTATGAAGAAATCAATATCTCTCTTGGGCGACATCCTTGGTATTTCTGTAAATACATATTCAAACTATTTTAGGACTGCATAATATTCAATTCTTGGTACTTTATCCTTAGGTTCCTCCTCCATATGTGCTACAAATACTTGACATCCTTTCCTGAATTTTTTCTTCAGTTGCAAGGTTGAAACTTCTTTGATGGTTACTACTCTTGGAATACCTTGAATTATCCTCAGGTTCTCTTCTTCATCCAAGAAGGTAAAATCCTTATTATAACAGTCTAGAACAACATGATGTTGGTCCAACCAATCCATACCAATTAGGTAGTCATATGAGCCCAAAGTTATGATATTAAAATCTTCTCTTGTGCTTAAGACATTCATGCCCATTGGGAATGCCTTAACCATCTCATTAATATTTCTTTTATCTCTTGTAGATAGCTGCACCATCCAAGGTTTACCAAGATTTCTTCTTGGAAAATGAAATCTTTCCAACATATTAGGATCTAGATAATTATGACTAGCTCTCGAATCAATCAAAATAACAATGGGTTGGTTCTTGATCTTACCTTCCACTTCAATCATATGTGACTGAAATTCATCTTGCTTGTTATCCAAAGCTACATAGATCCTAGGTGCATTTCTACCCATGTCCTCCACTATTTCAGCTTGTTGTACATTGTGAAAAATCCTCACTTTTTCACTTTTTCATTTCATCCCTCAAACTTCCACGACCTCTGGAATACACTTGCATTTTCACCACCCTTAACTTGCTCCCATACTTAGAAAATTTTCTTAAGTTTATCAGAATTTCATGAGTCCATTTCATTCATATTATAACATCCACCTCCTCCAAAAGGAACCATGGTGTTCCACCGTATCCATTATACACCTTTACTTAGTCATTTTCTATGAGATATCACCACGGGTTCATGGTCATTTTCTTATGGTTCATCACCTCCACGATATCCTTCACACTCGCAAAGTTTTGACACTTAGTAAAATTTTAAAATTTCACTGCGGGTTCAGGTGATCCCATATTTCTTTTACTCTTAGGACTCCATCCACCCATCCACCCGACCAATCCTTATGACTTAGCCAATTTTCCACTTCTTACCTTGGGTTCGTGGGTCCCTGGGGATATCATACCTCTTTACATACCCCTGATTCTCTCTGTTCTCAACGATATTCTTAACACTTAGACAATTCCAAGATCTTATCGCGGTTTCATGGGACTGACAGTGGGCCTACCACATGGATCCACATCACCTGCCAACTGTCATCCCATCCAACATGTATGTTGATGTTTGAATCTGTCAAGACTGAAATGACAACCTCACGATGATATGAATCCCCCTGCAATTTTAAAGAGGTGGTACTCCTCTTTGGCTAAAAGATATATTTTGAATATCTTGAATTAGGATAATGCTAATGCAATAAACTGTAGGTATTTATTGCTTGAATTTATGAAATATATAGTTATTCAATAACTTGATATAATCTTTATGTGCACCAAGAAATCTCTTTACAATAAGAAAAGATGGAAGGATGGCATCAACATCAAAATTTCTTTGTGATCAACATCATATGCACAATCTTATTAATCACATACAAATGCATCCATATCTTCTTCACGATAAATAAGAGAGAATAATTCAATCATCCAAATAATTTTAAAGGAGTGCTACTATAAAGATCAAAAGAGAATTTGATAGATCAATTTCAAATATCTCATACTCAAGATTCAAAGTTACAAGATACAATTGAAATAACCGCAAAGAAATTCTTTGTGGAGTTTTCTTGATTACAAAATCTCTGACAGTCATGTATATGACTGTAAATACTCCATGATCATACAAGAAATTTTTTTTGAAGAATACAAGAAGAGCACTCAAGAACTCAATTTTGTGTCCAATTCAAAGATTTAAGCATAAAGCTATGAGAAATGGTGTAGAATAATAGAAAGAGTGGAGAAGATGAAGATATCTCTTCTTTTATCAGAAGCTTGGCTATATCTTCATGGTCATACCTTCTTATTCTTATGATATTTTTCATTTCCCCTTTGAAAATTATGATTCTGGAACCCTTGATGAAACACCTCTTCTCTTTTTAAAATTAGATTTTCTAACTACTTGAGTAGTTAGGGTTTTTCCTTTCTTGAATTTACCATACAATTTTCTTTTTGAAGCATTCTCTTTAATTAATTCCTCATTGATTCTTCATTAATGAACTTATATTATTAACATCCAAATATTTGAAATGGGTCCTTTTCCTTTTTTAATAAAAGTTTTTAAATAACTTTTATTTTTCAAAACTTTAATTAATTGTCCTTTTAAAGAGGGAGGATGTGTTTTAATTTTATAGAAGTGATAATCAATTTTTTATCCATGTAAATCACTTCATATGTGATGTTCATCGTCTTATATTTCCAATTATATAATTTTTTCCCAAATATGTTTCCCGGATCTCAAGATATGAGCTTGTGAATTTGAGTTGCAATGCAGATCCATTAAAACTAAAGTTGGATGATATTTCAATTTATGAGAAAAATATGGCTGCTTTCATCCCTTCTAATATATACCATCATCTTCTTCTCTGAAATACCTTTCCAACGGTATAATATTTGCACGATTTCATCAGTTGGAGCTCAAGTTATGGCGTCTACACAATCGTGACTCAACCACTGTCGATCAAATGTCTTAGGCAAATGTGGGCCCTTGGATGAATTTCGTGTCTCTCTTCATACAATTATACCCTTTGATTCAAAATTCTATCCCATATGCATGGGGATTTAGGAATTTTTATTTTATATATTCATAAATCTATTATACGCTTCACAATAAACAATAAGAGAAGACTATGGAGATTTGTGGGTCGACCTCCCTTGGAAAATCAATTAAATAATAATATTTTAGTTAACAAATCAGCCTCCACCTCATGCCCAGTCAATTATGAATTATCCATTCACATATTTCTATGTGTCATCTCATGATAGGATAGTAATATCCACGTGTAACCAATAAAAACCTGCCATGTGTTGCCACTAGTAAGATGCCATGTGTCTCTCTCCATGAGCTTCCATGTGGAACCATTCACATACTTCCATATCATCCAATCATGGGATGCCATATGCAACCATCCATATGCTTCCACTTGTCATCTCTTTATAGGCACCATGTGTCAATACATGAGTGGATGACATTTGGAATGTTTTAATTAGTTAATGTTTAAATATATATAGTTTAGAATAATGTTTAAGTATGGGAGGGATTCATGAGAAGGGAGAGGGAATGGGTAGTTAGGGATGGGAGAAATGAGGGGAGTGGAAGTGAGGTGGTAAAATTGTAGGTAGCAGACTTGCGGGGTGAGGGAGTGAGGGAAGTGAAGGGGTAAGGGAGTTCGTGAGTTCGACAAGGAATGAGGGAGTGTGAGGGGGGCAAAATGTGGGTAGCAGAGGTAGGGACTGTCGTAGAGTGAGGTGGGGAAGGGTAGTTCGTAGGAAGCGGAGTCAAGGGTGAGGGATGTGAGGGGGTTTAGAAATATGAGGGTCCATCTGACCAATTAAAAAAATAAAAAATAAAATTTGAAGTGTGAAATAAGGAGGGGGGATGTTAAGAACCAAATATCAATATAGCATAGAAAAACCTCAGAAAAAGTACTCAACGCCTTGAAAAAGAGATAATTTAAGATAATAAGCCTCTTTGAGGGGGCAA
>JASDQU010411960.1:0-10449 GCA_032191745.1 Picea mariana | reverse complement strand
GGGCGTGGACCGGGCCGGGGCTAAGCCCCGGCCCATGGTCATGTGTTATGTTATATGCGACCAACGCTATGGTGGTTACCACCGTAACCATATATTGTAACCGTTTGATATATGTGCGCATGGTTTACCATGTGACCACTGTACCAATGCGCGTGGGTTTTGACATACGGTTCCAACGGTTATATAACCATTAGCCCTGTTGTATGTTGGCGCGGTCGTATGACTGCCATGTGCCCACGGGCCTTGGTAGTTAGGGCCAGCGCGTAAATGGTTCGACAATTTGGACCGGTGGTGCGGTTGCACCCGATTCCAAGTTTTCACTCTTTAAATTGTGTGTGGGCTAGGTTGAGCCAGAAGAGGTGCATTTTGTAGATGTAGAGACAACAAGCTTGAAGAGGAGAATTCAAGGGAGCCTATCTTCTTCATTTTTTTGGCCAAACAAGGTGCCAAAAAAGCCCAGCTAGGGGTTTTTGGACGTTCTGAAGCCATTGGAGCAGTCTATTTGGCAGTTTGAGCATTGTAAAGCACATTTTTGAGCATTTTGAGAAAATAATACAAATGATCCATTAGAAGCTGGACCAGGAGATGTAGCCCAAGAGAGGGGTTAACTCCTTTATCATTTGTTGTGTTATGTGTTTTATGTTCATTGATTATGCTACTGTTTATATGCATCTTGAATGAGTAAATCCTATTATAAGTTGTGTTGCAAAGTTGATCCATTTGCATTTTAAGACATAAACTTTACTTGCGAATATTTTCAAGATTACAAGTCTTCTTCATTTTTAGATCAATGAAGGACACAATGCACCAAATCAAAAATATGATTCCTTAGACGCATTCTTCTCTGAAATATCTTTTCAATGGTTATACTCATGCCTCAATCTAAATTCAGAGTGAAAAGTTACAACATCCACATGATGCAATTTCCACTTCTTCACTACTACACAAATCTATTTATTAATGTCTAGAATATTTTATTGCCCAAATAAAAATTATAGTTGGAAAAATGTATTCTATTCCTCAATACCTTTCCAATGAATATTTGTTTTCTCAAATCTGAGCTCTGAGCTGAAAGTTATGGTCCGAAGAAGTTTTGATTGTTTTACCAAAATTTCTCTTGTATGCTATAGGTGTCTTATTTCTCTTCCAACACATTTTCAGGTACCCATAACCCAAATCTGACTCCACCTATGAATTCTATGGGTCATAATATTTCCTTCAATTTCTTCTATGCCCCAAATGGACTTCTGAGCATGGAGTTATGCCCTCTGGAAGTAAAACTGGTGCCAAACTTTTACCCTCGCTGTTTTGGCTGTAACTTCTTCATACGAGCTCTATTTGCAAACCATTTAGGATTTATTTCATTGGATATCTCTCTCTGTGTTATTTTATTTGAGTTGTAGAGATGCAATGTACCTTGTTACTCTTTGATTTCGTGGGTTTTGATTGGCTAAAAATGTCGTTTAGGGCCTAAAAAATGCCCCACAGGTTAATGACCTTCAAAAACCAAAAAGTTTCACATAAAACCATCTGTTTTACTACCATAACAACCTTTAAATATTATCCATTGAGATAAAATAAGGAGAAACAACAATCATTGATCAGACTCTATCAAACATCGGTTATTGACACTTTCCTTTGGATGAACGCGGAACTTTCCCCAATCTGCCAACGCAATTGTCGGCCATTGGACCAACTCCCTGAAGACTTATTTGAACCCAACTCTAAATCGATTGATTCTACCGTCATTCATCAATGATATTCATTGGAGAATGAAAAATCCTCCTTGATTTGGCCAATTCCCAACCATTTTCCCATCGATGATCAAAGATCCCCAACGACTATCAAAAACACTTTCCCAAATCAACAAACCTAACCACCCACCATCGACCAATTCTGTTGGTTGATGTGGCATGACACATCATCCTTAGGTGTCAAATTGGGTGATGTGGCATGACACGTGCATGCTGATGTGTCATTCCACGTGGATGATGATATCATCATCCACTTTTTCTTCATTGAAAATTGCCCACTTCTCTTGGACGACCCGAAAAATTTGTTGAATTCGACCGACTCCCAACCATTGGCGCGTCGGTCATCGACGACTTCTCTTGCTTGATTAGAAAAACTTTTCCAAATCGGCCAATGCCTAACCACTGACCCATCGACCATCGATGATTGAAAGCACTTTGGTGGATTTGAGAAACCCCCGACCATCATCCATGGACAGTCAGAGATGCCTTATGGCTAAACCAATTCTTCGCCCAATTTTTCTGATTCGACCATCGACCATCGACAAACTATGTTGATGACCTTTGTCACTTAGAAAAGTTTTGACCAAAACTCTGATTGATCTAGTCCGTCGATCTATTACTAAAAAATGATCGTGGCCATTGATGGTAAAATTTTATCCTAAATCTGTCGATGCCCATCCATTGGTCATTAGCCATCGACGTTTTCCATTGGCGAATTTCCAACATTTCGCCAAACTTGTCAATCTAACCATCGACCATCGTCATATTCTGCTGTCAAACCTCACACTTAGAAAATTTTCAACATTTTTCTGATTAATCTGGATTGTTGATATGATCCCTTTCGAAAACCCCCAAAATGGATCATGGCTATCGATTTGATCAACCTTTCAAATGGATGATGCCTTATGTATTTTAAATTTATCATGGTGAATTTTGTTCATCAATCTTGAGATCAAACACGATCTCAATTGTTGATTTTCCAAACTTCCTACAACTCTACAGGAGTCCATTAAAACTTGAATTTCAACCATTCCAAGTCAAATTTGGCTATGCAACTTTACACTCTACTCCATTAACCTTCTTAAACCATCCAGATTCGTTCAAACTCGGATCTTACTCACGAAATTGGGGATTTCACTCCAACTTCTATGTTTTTTCCCAATTTTACATATACTGAAGTCTACAACAATGAATTTCTCAATTCACACCTAGTTTGAGCCCATCCAAGCTCGATATTTGAACTCGAGGCTCTGATACCATTTTATAACATATCCAGCCTCTAGTTGAGCATCATTACATGCATAATACACAGTAAAATTAAAATCTTACAACTAAATACTTTCTTGTAGCTTATCAACTGCAAATCACACACATATTTAACCATTGGAATATTACTAAAATTCTAAATGCATATAACAACATATATTAAAAATGAATATAGCCGTTCGATCAAACAAGAAACAGACAACATTCATATAAATCATTTACACAACAGAATTAAGAAAAGAATAGAACAAAAACACTTATCTGTTAATGATTAACCAAATGGTTGCAAACAAAGTATGAACCTCCCAACCATAGGCATTGTTGTTCATTTTCTCTCAACAATAGGACACCCCATAGCTGAGGCTATGAGTCCACAAGGAGATCCGGGCCACTGGCTATCCACTCTCTGCACACCACACCCCCAAAACCCAAGTTCTACTCCCACAACAGTTCCAATCCTCTAGTTCGCTCTCTCTTCCCAACAACCTGCATTATCCATGGAATGTACCCTCTTCATTGCTTACAGTCCCTCAGGTTGTATAATTCATTTATTAGGTTCCCTAATGCACTTGGTTGGCCAAGAATTCCTTAGCTAGGATCCAAGAACTTTTAGGTGCTTCAGGAATTCTCACAACAACCTTCACATGAGGGGGGTATATAAGTGTTTATCTTGTTTCTGTGTTCCATTATGAATTTAATTGTTGTGTATTAACTTTGTATTTTAAAACGATTTATATGTTGTTGTGTTGAGTTATTTGAACTGCATTCAATATGTTGTAGATGCATTTAATTAATGGTATCACACACACAATTAAATATGTGTCTAATTCATAGAGGGTAAGCTACATGAAATTAGTTAGCATAATTTTTTTAATTTATGTGTAATTCCGCATGTAATGGACCTGAATTGGGTTGGGGAACATTACACCTTTTGATGCTTAATGAATTTGGAGTTAAAATAGATCTATGTTCATTTCATCACTATTTGTAAATTGAATATTTAAATTCAATGAGATTTGAAGAGACATAAATAAGGTGCATTCCACAACCAAGTATGAGGGATATATATAATAATTGTTTGACACTGACACTTGGCATAAGAAGATCCAATATTAAATCAACAACTTCCTATGGATGACATGTATAATATATGTGCTTATAAATAAAAATATAATATGAATTTAAAACTAAAATTTAAGAAAATAGTACTAAGTGTTAATTTAAACAAGCACGGTCCATTATAGATTCATATTAACTTAGGAGCTTTAAAGAATCTAGAGATTATTTACATCTCATTGGATCCCAAAAAAATTTGCAATAATATTATGGAAATCGAGCACATAAAAAAATCAAGATAACTTGAAAGAGTTATCTGTATTGTATTACTTAATTAGAAAGAAAAACATGTCTTATATAGGATTACAAGCAGGTTGAGTCAATCCACTTTATGAATGTGGGATAGACCAAGAAACACAATAAAGTGAAATAAGACATAGGAGCATAAAATAATCTAAATTCAAATTGACTTTCTTAATGCTTAAGTCTAATATCTAGTTGATCATTATAAGCTAATGTTTACTTTAACATTCTCCCTTAATGGGAAATATACTAACTACACCAAGCTTATCCCATAATTTAAATATTTTTCAAGACCCAAAGACTTGGTGATAATGTATGCAATTTGGTCCTTCTTGATCTAAAATTTTGTCTTATGGTCTTTAATTCAACTTCACGAGGATAAATCCCTCTGCGTTTTTAAAGAGGTGGTACTCATGTATTTCAAATAACATACAAGAAAAAAATAAAGTGCTTGAGAGAGGACAAGGCTTATTCTTGAAATAAATATTCAAATGCAAAGAGTACCTGAGAAGGGACCAAGTATCTTATATAAATCAAATATTTACACTACATGTTACAAGATTTGTAAACCAAAAGAGTATTCATTAAGATAGGATGACATTTCCATCCCAACATAATCAAAGTAGAACACAATATTCAACAAAAGGGAAAGGAAAGCAGGGACCACATATAACAAAGAACTCTAAATGATCATTCCATTAAACCCAATGAATATTTTGATAGAAAAACATAAAAAATATCATTCTTAAAATTAAATTCTTGAGAAATCAATAATGTTATGCCCCAAACTAGTTCTCTAGGAACTTCAAAATAGAAGAGGCCTTAAGTAAATAAGTAGTAATGTCTAGGGTTACAAATAAAATAAACTGTATTTTTCCTTTAAATAGGACTGGGATAGAGCTCCCATGGACCATAAAATGAAATAGATACCTTGAAGACAAAGAAAGCAATCAAGGGTTACCCTAAGGTTTCATAGGTTAATGGGAAAAGAAAATGAAAAATGACAATTGACTAAAGAAGACAATATGGTGAGAGCTAGAATAAGGTTACTACTTGAATTACTGCAATGAAAATTTTTGAACCCTTCATTTGATTTCTGAGGTGTCCTTTGTATATGGTTGCTGCTGTTCTAGAGGTGTCATAAATTTTGTAACCGCTTCATGGTAATCTGTCACGGTTATCTTAACTAATGATTTTTTAAACCATTTTTCTATATACTCCCTCATCAGAGCAGCCATTATTTCATGCTTGATATTTGTTTCAAATAATTCATTCTATATTTCTCTTAAATCAATTCTTAATTGGTGCAATGTGTCCTCAATATCATCATTCTTATTCATGTATTGTACCAGCCACCTCTCTACTTCTTCTTCGAAGAATTCAACTGAGTCACTAAACTTACTTGTTCATGCAACTTTTAATGCTCCTAGTTGTTCCAATAGTTTCTCCTTAGACATAAGCATGTTATCCATTAATAAATTAGGGTCATATAATTCTTTAGTAATATCAACAAGTTTTAAAAATATGTCACCCCTCTTAGTTTTAACAACATCCAACTTAGACAACACTTCTCTTAAACATTTAATCATTTTCAGCCAACAAGCATTAATTTGTTTCCTTGGAATATTGGAGGGTAGGTTTTTTTCTCTTCTATGGTTGTCGCTCAAGATTGAAACTTTTGTGCAAATGTCCCCATGGATTATTTGTAAAATATTCACCATTTTCTAAGTCTTTTTGGAGATATTCCCTATGGTGCATAATCCTTGTTGATAAAATTGTTGAACTCTGTGCTAACTCCCATATTTCAAGGATTGGGTTTATTCTCTTATGGATACCATCTCCGACATATTTTCTTAAAACCAACAATAAACTGGATGAAACCCTTAATTTGGAACTACTTTGAAGGACGTCTTCGAGGGTAAGTTTTGGTTGAATTGTAGTTAAAGGTTCAACAAATAATGGTTTTGGAATTTGATCTTTTTCCAATTATTTTATTCTTTCCTTTAAAAATGAATTTTCTTTCTCAATATAAAAAATATATTCTTTTAGTGCTTCCTTGGTTGCCTCGTGAAATTGCATGATTTTTGAGGGTGCAACCCCCTAAAAATCAATTTTTGATTTCCATTTTTCAAAACTTTCTTATTTTTCATATTAACTTTTTCTATTAACAATTTCTTAGAATTCTTGTGGTAGGTCATGTGGTGAAGTGTAACAGGTTCTTCTTCGAATATTTCTGGCTCTTGGGTAGCTAGACCCTCAACAATTTCCCTAGTTTCCATCAATCTCTATTTAGGCCAACTAGGTTCTTCTATTACTTCATCTACATCCATAACTCAGGGACTTTTCTCAATTTCAGGTACATCCAATACCATTTTTTTAGTTTCTCTCTTTCTTTCAATGGAAGTGTGTACAACATGAGATTTTTCCAAATTTTTCTTTGTAGGGTCTTTATTACCATCGTCATCTGAATTTTCGATGGATAGTCTTCTTGGTTCTAGACCACTACTTCAAGGTTTTTATTTTTGGAGAAGTACCACTCTATGAAATACTAGATGAATTAGGGTCATTGCTTGTTGCCTCTCTTCCCTTTTGTATTTAGTACTCATTAGTGCTTTCCATCTCTTCAACATCGTTTAGGTCTTCTTTAATAGAAGCCTCAAGGAATTTTTTATTATCTCCTCCTCTTTCCTCGAATTGTTCAGACTTACAAAAATATGAAGGGTATCCAACCAGGGACATGTGTATAGAAAATAAGTTTTTAGGGTCAAAACACTTAATTCATTGAGCTTCCTTTAAACCAAGTTGATCCAATTGACCAACAAATTCATCTAATTGGTAAATATGCTTGACAATTATTTCACAAACCCTCCATGTCAGTGGAATGAATTGTTTCTTTCTTTTTTCATTGAAGAAGTCTACCCAATATTTATACTATCTGCACACCTCAATGACAAAGAGTTTATAAAACATGTAAACGGGGAGCAAGAAGGGTTTCCCTTGGAAACCAAATAATCTCAGAAAACTGAAATCCTCCAAATTTTCAAAAATTCCTTTCCTGACGAGAAAATAGGCCACCTCTAGTGTTAGTCTCGGTGTAGTAGGACCAAAAATTAATTTTTTAAAAGCATAAATAAAACCTTTTTGGATAGCGTAGAAATTGTATTGGGATTTATGTCTCCATAAATTCGGATACCATACAGAAGTCAATTCCTCCTTGAAATCAATATTCCTTTCCATAGGAAAGTCTTCGAATATGTGACAATAAGCTATAACATAGAACAAATAAGAAGTCATATAATTTTTTTCAATTTTTCTTAAGCCACCTAGTTGAAACGATATCTCATTTGAAATAATTCTTCCCTATTCAATCATGGTGTCTTCATGAAAAAAAAAGTGAAGAATATAAGAAATGTATTTCGTCATAGAGGCCATGGATTCTAGTCCAATTATATAGGAAAAAAACTAGTTGAATTCTTTGTACATGTATTTCAAATAACTTACCTCAACCTTTGCAAAATTTCTATCAACTCTCGGGCTTATGAGATATTTCTCAAGGAGCTCTGCTCCTCCGTGTTGTTCTTTAATAAATTCATGTGCTTCTTTATTCTTCAACTACATGGTGGGGTTTGGGAGTCACAACATTCTCCTACAAACTGAGGGAGTTAAGGAGATTGGCGGCTTCCATTGGACTTGAAAAATTATTCTTCCTATGTCAGACTTATCTACGCACTAGAGAACTAGTTCTTTGAAGTTTTTCACCTCAGGTACACAACTGGCCAATGCTATGCTTGAACTCCAAACTTTGTTTATTTCCTTCTCTTTTGGGTAAATGGAAAAATACCACTTATAAGTTTATGACCACTGGAATTGATGATATTCTTGTCCAAGAGTGTTAAGTGTGTCTTTGCAATAGAATTTCTTTCTTCTACTTGACATGTTTTTACACTAATTTGTTTTACGAATAGGTGGTGCTCCTGTCGATATAACATTTTTTTATAGCATGGAAATTTAAATCTTTATTAAATTTACCACATATTTCCTTGCTTATTAACCACCATAACTCTTATTTCAAAGTTGCTAGATTGCCCAGTAAGATTTAGAATTTATTACAAAGATTTACAAAATCTTTTCCACTTTAATAATGGTATTAGGTTCACACAAGTGGCGGATGATGTGGTGGAGAGGAAGTAAATTCCATCGAGAATGGTGATGTGATTTTGGAAGACACGAAAAATGATTAAGAATGGAGGTGCAAAGTGGGAAATGAAAAGTGCATTATGATGAGTGAGGGATTGTGGGATGCAGGTCTGTGGACATGGAGAGTCAAAAAGTTAATAAAGGGGGACTCTCACATCTGCAATGGTAAAATAGACTAAGTATGAGAAAAATTGATTTTACAGGTTGTGGAAGTGGATGAGTCATTTTGGAGAATGCATGATTGCAGGTTGTGAGACACATGCATGAGGGGAAAAGGTTAATGGAGAGGAAGGTTGTTCCACATCTGCATTCAAGAGAATTGGCTAAGTATAAAAATCTAAGCAGTGCAATTAACATGACGTGGAGGAAGAAAGGGTCATTATGAGTGTTGTGCATTTGTGGGTTGCGGGACATGAGTGGATTGGTCTCTTGCAACCAGACTCTGCATCACATGAAAATGACTAAGTGTTGGATTAGTGAAAAGTGACCAAGTATAGAATTGAGGGTTTGCAGACCTATGTATTTAATGGTAACTTGATCTGCAACCCACATTTCAAAGAGAAAAATGACTAAGTAAAGAATACACAAGGAACATAGGAATAAAAGGAATAAGAATAAGGGTGGATATGTATATACCAACATTGATCGACACATGTGTATCAACATTCCTTTGTCGGACAATACTGTAACTTAATAGATCCATCCTCTACACATTGTTAAGTGGCAATGTACCTCAACATGTTTGGTATGCTCATGGAAGACTAGATTCTTAGCAAGTTTGATCACCCCTTGATTGTTACATAACTGGGATGTTGGCTCTATTTGTTACATATGCATATCTAAAAGCATCCTCCTAAACCAAACTTCCTCACATGTTCCTTTCACTACACCTTGATATTATGTTTTTGTTGATGAAAAGGTTACTGCATGTTACTTCTTGTTGGTCCATGTGACTACACATGTGCCAAGGATGAAAACATATCCAAAAGTGTATTTTCTATCATCGATAGAAGATGGCCAATTTTAATAGATATATACCCACACAAATGAGGGTCTTTGCTTCTGCAATACAAAATTCCAAAGTCAAGTGTCCCTTTCACATATCTGAACATTCGCTTCATTACAATCTAGTGCTCTACCTTGGGAACTATCATGAATCTAGAAATGAATCTCACAACAAAACTTAAATCAGGCCTAGTGGCTATAAGATATATCAAGCTACCCACTAGTTTCCTATATATCGACTCATTAATTGTATTAGAGCTAGTATCTATTGAAAGTTTAATCCCTTTCTCGATAGGTACAGATAGGATTTTGAAATCTATTATTCTTAACCTATCAAGAAAACTACTGACATATTTTGTTTGTGAGAGAAAATAGTATTATATGTTTGCTAAACTTCTACACCTAGACAGTAGTGTAGGAGGCCTAGATTAGTCATGTCAAAAGTTTTTCTCATATTGGTTCAAAATGTTCTATAACACTTTCCTCGCTTCTTGTAATAATGATATAATCTAAATATATGACCATAAGGATGGTATGATTACCAACTATTTTGACATACATATTGGAATATGAAGGACTCTAGTGGAACCCATATTCATCCAAGTATCTATCAATCTTGATGTACTATGACTTGGGTGCTTGCTTCACACCATATAGAGACTTCTTAAGTCTGCAGACCAAATGCCCCTTCCCTGAAACATAAAAGCCCTGTGGTTGATACATGTAGATCTTTTCTTACAAATCGTCATTGAGGAAGTCACTCTTCACGTATATATAGTCAACCTTCCAACCAAACTATGTTTCCATGGCTAGAACAAGTTGGATGGTGCTCATCTTTGTTGTAGGAGAAAATGTCTCCTTATAGGTA
>JASDQU010411956.1:0-10449 GCA_032191745.1 Picea mariana | reverse complement strand
GCTTCTCCGACGGGACTGTGACCAGAATTAATGATCTAAATATTCTTCGACCAACCTTCTAAGGGATATATAGCCTGGAGTCTCCCCCATCAGAACTTTATTACACCCAACTCTTGGATGCTCTGATGTCCTTACCCTCGGATAGACCTACGACCAATATCAATGGTCACAATTCTCTCCTTCATGCACTCGGATGGATCAACGACTCTCATTGACTCGAAGCCTTTCTCATCAAAATCCCTATGCAACCTCACACTCAAACACTCTGATAATTCGTCCTTCCATTCAATGGTCAAGATCTCTCCACGACACCGAATCAACGGTTGGCAATGACTTGAGCACTTCCTCATCGTCAGACTTCATCCAACTTGCATTCAAGCACTCTTAACGACTACACTCTTCGGTAAAGGGTCAAGATTTACTCACCTCGCTTGATCAACAGTTGTGATTCGTTCTAGTTCTAAACATGGGTTCTTCTCAAGATAATAGTCTTTTCCAAGTCTTTTCCAAGGTATTAATAGGCCTTCTTGGCCTTCGCCTTCACTCCCAAATGAGTTGATACAATCTCTCTTCATAATCTTGGGTGAAGATTTGCATCCTGTGAACTTTTACTTCAAGGCAGAGAATTTCATAGGGACTAAGGCTCTCAGATTAGGCAGAGGCCTTCTCAAATTCTAGGGCACTTCTACCACCAACATTACAAAGGAGTTTTATATCTTGCAAGCTCTCCATTTTAAGGCTTGCAATCTTCATGGGGTTTCACCCTACCCTTACCCTGCCTATTGGGATACACAGATCTATCTAGTTAATAAATGTAAGAAAGCATGCATATTATATTCAGTTCCATTATTATTGAAACATGAAAACTTGCATTTATACAAGATTTTAGTCCATTATCAAGCACATCCATTCATGGATGCAATCACAAGTTACAACCATTCATTTCATTTACATAAATCAATGATATCTACTAAGCTAGAAAAGTAAATTAAATGCCCCAAAACACTAGCTACCAAAAGAAAAATAAATGTTGTAAATAAACTTGAATAAAAGATACGATACCTCATCATGTAACAAGATTATAACAACAGTAATAAATCAGTCCTAAAATAAAAAATGATGCCATGGAAGATATGCCAAGTATCAAGTAAAAGACTAGCAAACCGTAAACCAACAATTGCTTGAAAGAAAGACCATTAAACTTTATTAAATAGATTCAAGATAGTAAACCCTAATGATTGAAAATGCAATTATTCAGAATTAATGATGTTAGATGATAATTCTAAGTTAAGATAAAAGGTGTTAAGTTAGGGATTGTTGACCGCCTATTCAACTAGCGGGTCAAATCCATGTGCCATGAAGATATGCATCATCAGATGCAAATATGTCGAAAACAGTTTGGCTCTACTGGGCAATTTATGCCTCCAGCATGGATTAATAATGTAATAGATCTGCATGGATCATATTAGGTCAGGTACCTTGAGATGTTTTCACTGGAAGAGTTCTTTTCATCGAGGGTTTTTTATCCTCAGGTTATCAATTGGGCTTTTCAGCCTAGTTGATTTCCCTTGAGCTTTTACCTCACACTTGCAATAATTCCTCCAAAGTGGTGAATGACGTTCTAATGGTCTCATCCTTTAGTATCTATTGTTTAGAAATGATGTAAATGACCATGTTAGACATTGTAGAAATTTTCGTGGAATTTCATCGAGTCTAAAGAGGTTTTTCTTAATTAATTAAATTTAATTAATTTTCCTAAGGTTGGGATTTTAATTATTAATTAATTAAATCTTTTTGAGCAATTATTGTAAAAAATAGGTCTTTGGGATTTTGATAGGGGTATTTGTGCTCAAATAAAATGGAAAGGCACCTCCTACACCCATGGACCAAGTTTCATCTTAGTCAGACAAGTTTTTCCACTCATTTGTCCACCCGGAGTGTCGGTTAGTCAAAACAACAATTTTTGTTGCTAAGTTAATTTTGTAATTTTTGTAAAAATGAGTTAATGGGTAAATGTAAAGATGGAAAAAGGAAAGAAAGTGCATCCCTATACTACACAACCCACCTTATATCATTCACACACCCCCTCACTTGCCCATTCCCTCTTTTCCTCACGTCCCCTAGGGGGATTTGCACCCCCCTCACACCCAAACCTTTGAAAACCCCTTTTTTTTTATATGTGGGACCCTCCCATGAGAGGTGCACCCTTCCTAGCCTATAAACTCACTCATTCATGGTCTCCACATGCCCACTCACATGTCCAACTCATCAATCCCTACCAAAACCCTAAGTTGGTCTGCCCCTCTCGTTGAGATCTTCATTTTTGCTTGGGTTTTTGACACATGGAGCACATCCAAGTTCCTTCACTAAGACTTTTGAGTTATAAATAGAACCTCTCCTAACTATTTGACTCACTATTCTTTGAACTAGTGTTACTATACTGGAATTTCACCCCACTCTCTTGCTCTTGCAATCTTGCCATTTCACTCATATGCTCTTGAGAGTCTTGGAGCAACTTGTTGTTGCAACACTCTCATTTGGATTAATAAATCTTTGGAGGATTTTGGAAACACCAAGAATATTTGGGTTGCATTCTTACACATGAGGTAACATTGTGGTGTTCAAGTTTTCTGTGTAGTATTGAGTAGATCTTTGGTAAAGTAGTTTACTAGAGTAGATTAACAAAGAGTATTCTTGCTGGTTTATAATTGTTATATAGCTAAGGGTTTGAAGTATTTCATATTGTTAGTCTATTCAAGCTTGTTATCTACTTCCATGCTTCACATTTTGTCTTGAGTTTTGCAGGTTTACTTCAAAGGGATTGTTGGGAAAGCCTAAAAAACGAATCTTCCCTCAAAGCCTTCTCAAACTCCTAGCTTACTTAGTCCTATATTTCTACACTCATTTCATTTATATTTCAGTTTAATAACCATATTAGATAGGTCATATATTTTTACATTTCATTTGGAGATTTTATGTGAAAAATTTCTGTGTAAAAAACAAAAAAATTTCTCAACTTTGTTGTGTTGTGCAGCATTTCCATCAAGCATTTGCTTGCTGGTTTTTGCAGGTTCTTACCAAAAACAAGGGGATATGTTGCTCAAATCCATCCATACAACACTTCAAAAGCTTCCACACTAGTGGGTAACTTCCCCTTCTCTTTCTCATCTTTTCTAGCATTGTAGCAAGCCACCGGGAAGTTCGCTTGAGGCTTGCATTCTCTTGTATCATTTTCGCATTTTTGTATTTCATTTCAGCAAGTTTTAGTTGCCTACCCCTTGGGAGAGTGATTGGATAAGACAACCCCCCAAAATAGTTGGGCTAGGTTTTAGATTTCCTTTAAGCATTTTTTTTATTTCTTGCCCCACTTGTCCACAAGACAAGGTTGTGTGGCTAGAATAATAATAATCTTTTAAAGTTCTTCTTTCCAACTCTCTTTGACAGAGCATTGGTAGGCTTGCCTCCACCTTGTGACATTGTGAGTGGTTTTCTCATTTACATTTCAAGTTTTGTTTAAGGTTAACTTGCCTACACCTTCGGAGAGTAACCCCCAAAATCATATGGCTAGGATGTTAATGATGTGTTGATGGTTAATATTGTCTAAATGGATTAAAATGCTTTAGAATAGTCATCATATGCTATAACATCTTAGTTTAAGCCCTTAAGGCATACTCATATATTTTCATGCTTTGGTTTATTTCATGCAAGTATCTCTATTGTTTAGCATGATGTCTCAAATGGAGTAGATTACACATGTCTTGAGGCTTTTCCCTTTCTTGGGCACACATATCTGTCATGTTTCATTTACTTGCAAAATGTTTATGGATGTGTGAATGGTGTAGGAATTAAATTTTTAATTGCAGCAAGTTTTTTATCTATTTAACACATTTCATACATGCAATAGCACACATGGTTAAGTGGTGATAGTTTCCTCATTTTGCTGTAATTGTTGACAATCTGTTCTTGTCTTTTACGTGCTCATTTCCTTTCAAGTTCATATTCACACATGGTCAAGTAAATGATGATGGATTAGATGTTTCGATTTCAATTTTCTCACATGTTTTAGATGTGTACATGCTTTCTTTTCATAATCTGCAATACACTTCATAACAATCACTTATAGTTTCGGTTTTGAGCATAAATCACTGTTTTTGGGCACTTAAAAGTCATCTAAAACACTCACAACACACCTTAAGACTTACCCATAAGTCATAATAACATTTTATACCAACTAGGACAACCTAATTCCACCATCTTCACCATCTAAAATGTGTTTGCGGAAAACAATGGAGGGTAGTGGCAGGGGACGGTCTAGTGGCGCACCAGGTGTGTGTCCTCTCCGGGAAGTACTCTTACTGGTAGGGCTGACCATGAAAGCTAGGGTGGGCCTCGTTGCCTTACTATCTTGAGCATCCGGCAGCCATTTGGCAATAAGAGGAGGAGGTTTAAAGTTCCAACACTTAGTTAGGGGGAGGGCAGTTTTTTTTTATCTAATCTTTAAACAACTCCTAACCACTTAGTCTCCTAGACAATCTTTTCTTTGGCATATCTTTTGATGGTTGTTTAGAATTCTATCTTGCAAGTACATTTACTTTCATCAATCTTTTATGCAATCTTATGGTTTGAATATCTAAGTGTCATATTTCTTGAGCATTAAGTTTCCAAGTATTTACATCTCTTATTTTATGCTCTTGTGTTGTGATTCAAGAAGAAGTTGAGCATCCCATTGGGGAGGCATCATCTTGTTGAATCTTGAGTGCTTTAGTGGTTGTCATTGAAAAGCAGTCCAATAGAGTAAGTACTATTGGGGCATGCTTGGCCTTATGTGATTGATCTTAACTTTGAATATCTTTTAAATCTCACATTTTGGCACCTTGTAATCTTGTTCATTTGTATCTTGTGTATATCTTGTATCCTTGTAGCATTTCTTATCTTTGTGTAAGTAATTGTATCTTTGTTGTGGGACAGTTGTAATCTATTTTACTTGTAATCTTTTGTAATTGAACCCCCTCAAAACTTAGTTGACCCCTTGCCCAACATTTAGGCATTGGTCTTAGTTGACTTAGGGAAGGGTTTGTTTGTCATTGAATAATATTACACTTTGCATTTGTTGCCTTGGCATCATAGGTTAGTTTTCCCCTTAACCTTTAACAAATTAAAACCAACTCCTAGAACTTCAAAGTTAAATCACATCTAATAACTAGGGTCTACCCCCCTTGGCTTCCCTAGGAGTAAGCCTAGAAAGAAAAGGTTCCATTCAAGGTGACAGTGTGGACTGTGAACCTAGGCATTTTGACTCTAAGGACACACTAAGTGAGTCGGACTTTGTTCACGTTTCCAAGTGTGTATTAGGACGACAACATCTTTGGCGCCGTTGTCAGGGATAAGTCACTTATCCTTGGTCAGAACGACTTAACTTAATTTTTAAGAACTGAGTAATAAAAACTTTAGTCCCTAAAATTCGTTGAACTGGCATTGGTTGGCTTTGTGTGGTTCATTTCCAAGTGGCGACTCCATTGAACAAATCTTTCAAGTATATTGCAATGAGCAATTGTTTTGGGCTGCTTGAAATTCTTGGAGGAGAAGCACTCACCGGTATCCAATTCTTGTTCCAAACTTAATAAATCGAACTTTTGTTCTCCTTCTTGTTTTTTTCTTTGTCTGATGCTCTAGTTTGTTTGATAAACCTGGTCATCTGGCGACTCCACTTTAAAAATAATTTGACAAAGTATTCTTCAGGAAGGAACTCAAGGATTGTTGGCTTCATCTTTGAACTTGGAAAGGTTTTTGGATGAAGCTAGCTTGTTTCCCTTTTTGTTGGATCCTTAGTAATTTTGGGTCCCATATTTTTTTTCAATGAGTGATCTCACGAAGCCTTTTGATTTTTCAGAACTAGTTGGTTATCCTAATGATATACCTGAAGATGTTGTTGACAATGTGCTTGAATTTCATGAGGTTGGTGATGCTTGTGCTCATATCAACGCCTTTTGGCAATTAATTAATGGTTGGCATGATCCACCTATCTATGAGGATGCTCTTATGAGATTGTTTTCCTGGACTATTCTGGAGGGCCAGGAAAGCGCTTGTGATTGGTTTCTTCTGCATGAAGATAAATCAATCAAGACCATACGGGAGTTTCTACATGACCTTTTGGAAAGATTTGGGGATGATGAAGATGAAATTTACAGTGAGTTGATTGATGATTTTATGGGAAAGTGGAAGAGGAAAAATCTTTCAGATATAGAAACAATCAGCTCAGATATAGAAGTTGACATTCCACCAAATCCCATTGAGGAGCTTAAAGAAACCATTATAAACATGCAGTATGCGCATGCTGAACAATGTGAAACCATAAATGAATAGTTTATGGCCATGGAAGATCAATTTGAAATCATGGAAGCTAATCTCATAGAGACTTATATTGAATATCCAGACCCCCATGAACTTGAGCTTGACAGTGAAAAAGATAAGGAAGTTCATGAGAAAATTCTGGATGAATCCATGGATGAGTCAATCATCTATTTTGAGGAAGTAAAGGAATTTGAGTTTGAGAATGTTGAGTATCTGCATAATTCAATTCCCCACCCTCCTCCCGAGGAACCAACCTTTTTGAAGGATAACTTCGAAAACCTTGAGGAAATCCGTATGATGGTTCATGTAGTATGTTCATTTTCAACCTCTCAACCAAGAGATGAATTAATGCAGAATTATGAGGAAATGGAAGGAAGCTTTAGTTTATCAATGTCATATCATTATGGGTAACTGTTGGCCTTCCACCTTGATAGTCATGAGCAACAAAGTATTCAAAGTTTACATGGCTTGTCACATTCCAGTATTGGGTTGAAAGGAAGAAGGAGCATGGTTATTGGTTGGTTCTCCCTCACAAAAAATTCCAAGTTGATAAGACTTGGGAAGGGGTCTTTTGTGAGTCATCCTCGACAAGGATTTTTCAGACACTTGGGGCATCATTTCATCCATTGCATGGATTGTTGTAACGTATCTCTAACCCTCCCTTGTATTTTAATTTTGTATTGTTTCATTCATTATGTTGATATGTACTTAGAATTATTTCTATATCATAGATTCATTTTGTAGTTATAATGTTGTACTTTAGTTATTTCATTATGTAGATGTTGTTAAAAGCATATATTTCATTATATGTATATATGTATGCTCATGTTGGTTATTGGTGAGCACCTTTTGTAGATGTTGGATTCTCGTATGCTCTCCGTCTCAAGTAAGAAGATCGAACACACGTCCCCATGTGGAGCCAGATGTTGAACGCCTATTCAACTAGGGGGTCAACTCCATGTGCCATGAAGATATACATTATCAGTGCAAATATGTCGAAGACAGTTTGGTTCTACTGGGCAATTTATGCCTCCAGCACAATTTTTTGTAAACGAAATTTTCGCACCCCTACATGGGTTAATAATGTAATAGGTCTGCATGGGTCATAGTTACGTCAGGTACCTTGGGATTTTTTCATTGGGAGAGTTCTTTTCACTGAGGGTTTTTTATCCTCAAGTTATCCATTGAGCTTTTCAGCCTGGTTGATTTCTCTTGAGTTTTTCCCTCACACTTGCAATAATTCCTCCAAAGTCGTCAACAACGTTCTAATGGTCTCATCCTTTGGTAGCTATTGTTTAGGAATTATGTAAATGACCATGTTAGACATTGTAGAAAGTTTCGCGGAATTTCGTCTTGTCTAGATATGTTTTTTTTCATTAATTAAATTTAATTAATTTTCCAAAGGTTGGGATTTTAATTATTAATTAATTAAATGTTTTTAAGCAATTCTTGTAAAAACTAGGTCTTTGGGATTTTGATACGGGTATTTGTGCTCAAATAAAATGGAAAGCACCTCCTACACCCATGGACCAAGTTTCAGCTCAGTCGTACAAATTTTGCCACTCATTTGTCCACCCGGAGTGTCGGTCAGTCAAAACAACATCTTTTATTGCTAAGTCAATTTTGTAATTTTTATAAAAATGAGTTAATGGGTAAATGTAAAGATGTAAAAGGGGAAGAAAGTGCATCCCTAGACTACCCAACCCACCTTATATCATTCACACACCCCCTCACTTGCCCATTCCCTCTTTTCCTCACACCCCCTAGGGGGATTTGCGCCCCCCTCACACCCAAACCTTTGAAAACCCCTTTTTTTATGTGTGGGCCCCTCCCATGAGAGGTGTGCCCTTCCTATACTATAAACTCACCCATTCATGGTCCCCACATGCTCACTCACACGTCCAACTCATCAATCCCTACCAAAAACCTAAGTTGGTGCACCCCTCTCCTTGAGATCTTCATTTTTGCTTGCGTTTTGACACATGGAGCTCATCCAAGTGCCTTCACTTAGCCTTTTGAGTTATAAATAAAACCTCTCCTCACTCTTTCACTCACCATTCTTTGAGCTAGTGTTACTATACTGGAATTTCACCCCACTCTCTTACTCTTGCCATCTTTCCATTTCACTCATATGCTCTTGAGAGTCTTGGAGCAACTTGTTGCTGCAACACTCACTTGGATTAATAAATCTTTGGAGAATTTTGGAAACACCAAGAGTATTCTGATTGCATTCTTACACATGAGGTGACTTTGTGGTGTTCAAGTTTTTCGTGTAGTATTGAGTAGATCTTTGGTAAAGTAGTTTACTAGAGTAGATTAGCAAAGAGTATTCTTGTTGGTTTATACTTGTTGGATAGCTAAGAGTTTGAAGTATTTCATATTGTTAGTCTATTCAAACTTGTTATCTACTTCCATGCTTCACATTTTGTCTTGAGTTTTGCAGGTTTACTTCAAAGGGATTGTTGGGAAAGCCTCAAGAACGAGTCTTCCCTCAAAGCCTTCTCAAACTCCTAGCTCACTTAGTCCTATATTTCTGCACTCATTTAATTTATATTTCAGTTTAATAACCATCTTAGATAGGGCATATATTTTTACATTTCATTTGGAAATTTTATGTGAAAAATTTCTGCGTAAAAAATAGAATTTTTTTTTAACTTTGTTGTGTTGTGCAGCATTTTCAACAAGCATTTGTTTGTTGGTTTTTGCAGGTTATTACCAAAAACAAGGGCATATGCTGCTCAAATCCATCCATACAACACTTCAAAAGCTTCCACACCAGTTGTGTAACTTTCCCTTCTCTTTCTCATCTTTTCTAGCATTGTAGCAAGCCCCCGGGAAGTTCCCTTGAGGCTTGCATTCTCTTGTATCCTTTAAGCATTTTTTGTATTTCTTGCCCCACTTGTCTACAAGACAAGGTTCTGTGGCTAGGATAATAATAATCTTTTAAAGTTCTTCTTTCCAACCCTCTTTGGCACACCATTGGTAGGCTTGACTCCACCTTGTGCCATTGTGAGTGGTTTGCTCATTTACATTTCAAGTTTTGTTTAAAGTTAACTTGCCTACACCGTGGGAGAGTAACCCCCAAAATCGTATGGCTAGGATGTTAATGATGTGTTGATGGTTAATATTGTCTAAATGGATTAAAATGCTTTAGAATAGTCATCATATGCTATAACATCCTAGTTTAAGCCCTTAAGGCATACTCATATCTTTTCATGCTTTGGTTTATTTCTTGCAAGTATCTCTATTGTTTAGCATGATGTCTCAAATGGAGTAGATTATAAATGTCTTGAAGCTTTTTCCTTTCTTGGGCACACATATCTGTCATGTTTCATTTACTTGCAAAATGTTTATGGATGTGTGAATGGTGTAGGACTTAAATTTTTAATTGTGGCAAGTCTTTTATCTATTTAACACATTTCATACATGCCATAGCACACGTGGTTAATTGGTGATAGTTTCCTCATTTTGCTGTAATTTTTGACAAGCTGTTCTTGTCGTTTACATGTTCATTAACTTTCAAGTTCATATTTACACATGGTCAAGTAAATGATGATGGATTAGATGTTTCGATTTCAGTTTTCTCACATGTTTTAGATGTGTACATGCTTTCTTTTCATAATTTGCAATACACTTCATAACAATCACTTATAGTTTCGGTTTTGAGCATAAATCATTGTTTTTGGGCACTTAAAAGTCATCTAAAACACTCACAACACACTTTAAGACTTACTCATAAGTCATAATAACATTTTAGACCAACTAGGACAACCTAATTCCACCATCTAAAATGTGTTTGAGGAAAACAACGGAGGGTAGTGGCAGGGGACTGTCTAGTGGCGCACCAAGTGTGTGTCCTCTCTTGGAAGTACTCTTACTGGTAGGGATGACCGTGAAAGCTAGGGTGGGACTCGTTGCCTTACTATCTTGAGCATCCGACTGCCATTTGGTAATAGCAGGAGGAGGTTTAAGGTTCCAACACTTAGTTAGGGGGAGGGCAAATTTTTTTTATCTAATCTTTAAACAACTCCTAACCACTTAGTCTCCTAGACAATCTTTTCTTTGGCATATCTTTTGATGGTTGTTTAGAAGTCTATC